>JARHVA010005469.1:0-110000 GCA_037957365.1 Torreya grandis | reverse complement strand
AATACTAAAATTACTACACATGGGCTCAATATTTATCTAATCAACCCTTTATTCAACAACTCATGTATTTACCTTTGCACTTCCTCATTCTCCATAGGTATCCTCCAATGTGTAGCCTTGTTTGTAAAACTTACCCTTGGAATTGAGTCCATATGATGGCTAATGCTTCTTAACAATGGTAGCCTTCCTAGTAAGTCACTTGAGACCATGTCAGTGAACTCATTCAATAAATATTTCAATTTATGCAAAAGTATCCTCTATATTATCTTTGGATTCTACACCAGCCTCTTGTGTCATCTTGTGTATGAGTACATAGCATTCCTATTCTTACACTTCCCTTAGGAACTATTTTCCTAAAACCATCAGTACTACTCTTATGCACGCATTATTACACCCTCCTTCCTCTTCATCCTTCAAGGGGATTAAGTTATACTTCTTACCATCCTTATCTAAGTATTATCTATTTGTGTTCTCATCATGTACTTCTTTGAGATCAAACTACCAAGGCTTCCCCTAACACACATCCACTAGTATTACATCACACCACAATTTATATTGATATGTGCATATCTAAGACTTTATTGAAAATTATTGATTGACAATACTTGTTGACTCTTTTGTAGCCACAAAAAATTGTATAGATTTGAATGTGCCATCATCTTAGGTCCAACATCTCAACCATATCCATGGAAACTAGATTATATGTGTTGTCATTTTCTACTATAATATTATAGCATTTACTTCTTGATTTGCATATAGTCTATAAAAGACTCTTCCTTTGAATCAGCTCCTTATCTTCTCTCAACAGCTTCAACAAGACTCTCTTAAACATCAATGTTTTTCCATGCTCAGGATATTCTAAGTGATCATTTAACCCTATATACTCTTTATCCTCATGTGATATATGTGTGTATGTATTTATCCTTATGCTACCTTCATTTTTCACTTGTAGACATTTGTAAGCTCGATGCCCTGGTTATCCACACCAGAAACATATTCTTGGGAATAATCTTCCACTTCCTCTTCCAAATCTTCTTATCCCTTGATACTAATTATATCCTCCTTCTCCACATGCATTCTATTTTTCAAAGTAGTGCATTCCACTCTGGACATGATTATGTGCATCACTTTGTGTGATGATTTTTTTACTTTTCCTTGACTGGGTTTTTCCCATGCTTCCTCTTCATCCTTGTAAAAAACTTCCTCTACCTCACATGTTACTTCATTGTCTTCATGAAAATTTCTCGTCCACCTTAAGTTCTAATTTGTAAACTTCCTCAACTATTTGTATTTTGACTAGGCTTAACTCCTGGATTTCAATGTGCAATCTATTTAGGTATCCTATGACCATCTCTTTATCCACCTCATTATGACCAAACCTAATGGTAATCTTGTATAACTCCTAAATACACTTTTTAATCAACATTAATTTTTTTTTGAGGTCCTTAAGGCGCTTAAATAACTCCATCTGATAGTCTCCAGGCAATAATTTTCCTCTCATTTTGATAACCATCCTATCCTAGCACATTATTTTAGCTTTTCCTCTTATAATTAGTTCAATTTATACTTACTTCTAACATAGGGATGCATGCCCCTTAAAAAAATTCTGTACCACCTTAACATACTCAAAGTCATTGGAATCCTCGTAGTTAAAGTATAATTTTATATGATTAATCTAATTGACTAGTTCTTCTAGAATTAGACTTCCTGAGAAATAGGTTAAGTCTACCTTCACACCCTTGATAATGTGTGATATATCCCTCAAGATCCTCTCTTTGCCATCTTCATTTTTCTCCTTAGCATCCTCTCCACTTTCACTTATAGTGCATTTGCCTCCTCTAGTTTGTTATCCATCTCTTTCATCAACACTCTCATCATTCCTTGGAATGAATCCTCATTTTCGGGCCTCCTCAATAATACTATATGCATGTGTACAACATGAAACATGTCTAGGACCTCATTCAATCTACCTATTATTATTGAAACTATGGATCCTCTTCTAGTGGCTCTCAATGGCATCTTCTCTTCTAAATCTATGTACTATTGTTGTAAGTCATTTGCTTATAATCTTATGTAGGTAATCTCCTTCACTCTCAATAGGGTTTTAAACCCACTCTGATACCAACTAATGTAGTCATGGTATGGGTTCCTAATGAATAAAAATTTACCCATGCATCCAAATACCCTCTTACACTCACACTTACACACATAAACACAAACATAATTGTAAGAACTCTGGGATATTTTTATTACTTGTTAAAAATAGGATACATATGACTCTCATAGAAGAAGACTTATGTTTATGGCTCACTTACAATGACATTATACTTGACACCTTAAGGAATGCACACTCTCTCTCTCTCCCTCCTCTTTCTTTGACCTTATCTTCTCCTTTTGGCTATAAATTCTAGTAGAGTTTCTTTTATTTTCTACATACCACTCCCCTCTGTGATTCACTGATCTCTCTATTTATAAGATCCTTAGAAAGGTATCAAATATCTTTCCCACTTGTCAACTCATCTACTTAATTAATCACACTCTAATGTGTTCTATGGTTGAAGACCCAAATCCAATTAGGCCACAAAAATCTTATCTAACGTATTTGTTGCATTTTTTGTTGTTTTCAACTTCAATTCGATCATAGACTTAATTTAAATTTTGGTGGTTAGGGTCACGTGTTCTTAAAGTCTAAATTTTGAATTCTTAGTTGCTTCAGTATCCTTATATGTGTTTACATCTAAATTTTCCTATGCACATGCACTTTGGGTTAGGCATGTGACTCCCTAGTCCAAACTTGCATGCTAGTGCTTCATATTATGCATGGGACTTCTCTTTAAAAAATTTCATTGTGATTGTATGTTAAACACCCTTCTCTTCTTATGTGTACTCAATTATTTCGCATAGAACTCCAAAATGATGCAAGATCCTCATGTCCCTGAGATGTTCTTGCATCAAATTTATATGGGACTTTTTGGGTACTTTCTCATTCCACTGACATGTGAAACCTATGGCCAACCCATCAAAAGGATTTAAATTTTTATATATACCATTTCTTGGTGTGAGATGAGTCTATGAGACTTGGATGAGTCTAACATTACAAAACTATTTAAGTTTGATAGTTCCATCTAAACATAGACTAGGGAATTCTTGTAAGTGACAAATATCAAATCGAGAAGGTCAGGCCCATAGAAATAATTTAGATGTGAAACAAGGGTGAATAAGAGCGATATGTGTATGCAAAAGTCATGTAATATGAAGGTAGGTCAAAACTGACATTACCAAGTATATAATACCATATTTTAGTATCTATAATGGGTCTCCCTTATTTTATTTGGATTCATATATTAGTGTGGTCACCCATTTAGGCATCTTATTTACCTCTTGAATAATTGGTTCTTCTTGAATCTCTTTTGTTTCAATCATGTTATTAGTGTTGACTTTATATTCAAACACATTATCAACATCATTTTTTGCTTCCACAAATAAAATATATGTAGAGTAAAATACTCTACATTTTATTTTGAGTTTCAGTTGTGCGCTTCAAGTTTTGTCCCTACACGTTTCAGTTTTGAGGCAGTGAGGGTTATGACATAGGGCACAGGTTTTTCATTTTGTGCAGGTTTTTCATTTTGCTTAAATTTTTGTCTAAGTCTCAAAGTCTAGTGGAAGTTGCCAAGTGTCATCTGTCAAAACACATTATAAAGCTTCTATAGACAAGCGAAAGCTGCCACGTGTCACTTGTAAAGACTAGCGAATGCTGCCAAGTGTCCTTCCTTGTTTCACAGCGTAAAGTGTCATGTGTATCTAATTCATCCAATGAACTTGCAGAGAGGCCAACCGTTTTAGATATAAATAATATCTTCTATTAGAAACGTCCAATTAATCTAGTTCAGTTAGACCATTGGGATTTGATCGTGCGGGTAATCTTGAGTCAGTCCTATGCTATAAATATGGGTTCAAATCATAGGTTAAAAAGACATCAGGAGAAGAGAGAGAAGGAGAGAGAATTTTTTGGAAGAGATTGTTATCAAGAAGTTTTTTTAGACTTTCTTGTTGTGGCCAATAATATCATTTGACTTTGTTCTATTTTCTTGATTTAGAAAGTTTGTATAACTGTGCATGTGTCAATGTCTTTTATGTGACTGGAAAATTATTTAGAAGACTGAGTTTTGTGCCTTTCCTGATATTTTTTGTGTTACTGCAAAAATCGTCTAAGTTGTGAGCCTTTGATTCTATTTGTTTTCATCTTTTACATTGACCATGCATTGTTTGCTCTTTAATGTAATTATATCCTAAAGATAGCTTCATTGTGCTTAATATTAAGAGATGAATTAAACTCAGGTGCATCGCCATAGTTAGATTTTCTTTCGTTGCATTGGTGATTTTATTTAATTTCTATCCTTTTTCTCACAATACATTTGAGATAAAGAAGAGCCAACTTCTTTAAAATCTAGAGGTCATTTCAGGTCACAAGTCTCACATTTCTGAAACTTTCCATTATTGGTGTTAGAAACAGCACAATTTTAAGCATCAACAGTTTTTTGCACACCCGATGGGACAATCTCTTAAAGTTTCTTTCAAGACTGTATGAACCAGAGAGCTGCAAGGAGTCAAAGCTATGGACCAGTAATAAGAGCTCAATCTATTGTGAACCCAGGTATTCTTTTACCACCATTGATAACTAATTCAAGAAGGGTCAATCAGTTTAGAGAAACACCAAGAGCAAACATGGGAGCACCTATATCCCCAAGGAATTATGCAAATCGGAACACTGGTAGTCCTCTAATTCTCCCAGTACCACCAACCACTTGGGATCCTATTCCAGTAAATGCCATGAAAGCTCGACCCAAATTCAGTGGGGAAGATTTCAAAACACCAGAAGAACATCTATAGGATGTGTCTGATGTCTATGTAATACATGTGATCACAGAGCAGAATGTGGCTATAAGATTGTTAGCAGCTTTTTTTAAAGGGAAGGCTCTGGACTGGTATAGATCTTTGACCCCAAATACAATATCTACATGGGATCAGCTTGGAGATGTTTTTTTTGAAAGATTTGAAGAAAAGGGTGATAAATCTTCTTTGTTGCAACAATTGATTACTATCAAAAGGGCACCAAAAGAAGCAATGACTAATTTCAATTCAAGATTTCAAAAGACTTGGGAAAGAATTCCTATTACAGCAAGACCATTACCAGGTATGGCTATAGTATGTTATCTTAAAGCCTTAAATTCAGATATATCAGTAATGATTCAGTCACTTGGAGGTTAGACTCTGCTAGAAGCCTATGACTATGCAGTCAGAGCTGAAAATAATTTAATAGATGCTGAAAAGTTGCCCCTAAGGCCTCCCATGCCCATGTTTCCAGAGATTACCTTACCTTTGCCTCAAGAAGCCCCTATTCCCATAGCCCCACCTGTGTTAATGTATACATTTCCTTAATAACCTATTAAATTAGTTATTCTCGTCCAGTCATCTGAGATGGATGATGTCAAGAACATCTTAAGAACATTTTCTAATGAGATAATTAACCTAAAAAGATAGCAAAATCCTTATCTTAGACCCCAATATCAAGGCTACCAAGGAAATAGACCTCCACCACAGCCAAATCAGTATCAAGGTCCTCAAAGGCAAACTAACCCTCAGCCATCAAATCAATTAGTTACAGTCCCTACACCCTCACAGATTGTTCCCCCTAATCCAAACAAGGAGATTGTTTTAGGGCAGAATAATTATGCAGATGACACCAATCCCTGGTGTTTCCCTTGTAATAATGCTCATATGCCCAGAGATTGTCCCAAGGGTAATCTATCGCAAAAGATAGCAGAGAAAAGAAGAATGGATGGATAATTTGCAAATACTTCTGACACTCAATCCTACCAATCCCCTGGTATGCAAAATTCAGTCTTGGTGGCTCAAATGCAAGGGATGTCCTTATAGCAAGAAGAAGAAATAGCCCCTGAGCATGATTTATTTTCATGGGTTGAAGATGAAGAGTTGGTATTCTTAAATGAATCTTCTACTTCCAAGAAGCCATTGGTACAATCAAATTACTACACTAGAGCCAAGAAAAGGATGATGGAACGGCCTAAAGTCGCAAATAATGAGATTATGGGGATTCCTCCATTTCAAGGTCATCAAAACACAGCTGATAGAAAATAAATACCTCAGTGAGTGCAAAACCAAGTAATTTCTGGACAAGTTCAAGAAAAAGCAAGGTACCCTTATTATCCAAGAACCCAAACACTAAGACTGGTGAATGTGGTGGATCAGCTGATGAGAACCCTGGTACATGTGTCAATATGGGACATATTAGTTATTCCTGAGCAAAAGACACTATTGCAAGAAGCTCTATAGGGCCAAGTAGTTCCTAAACATACTAGTACCAAAGGAGGACCTATTGATAAGGAAAAGCTCAAAGACACGGTTCTTCTGCAGACAACAGCGCTTTTAAACAATGCACCAGAGGTAAGCAAATCCAAACCAGAGCCTTCTATTTGACTTTGATAGTTGGAAAGAAACTGTTACATAATTCAATGATAGACTCAGAGGCTAGTACTATAATAATGCATAAACAAATAGAATATGCTTTAAAAATAAATTATGAGCCACTTACTAGAGGAGTTATGCAGCTGGATGAGAAATCAGTGCAAATAATAGGGAAAATTAAACTCCCATTGCAATTATATACTTGCCCTAATATAATTGTCAATCAAGATATGGTAGTCATAGATATACCTCCTGTATATGACCTATGTTTATCCAGAGAGTTCATAGCTAAGATAGGAGGATATATGTCACTTGATTGGTCTCACCTCATCCTAAGAACCAAATATGGTACAAAAATGAAAATACTATCTGAGTCACTATCTAAGGATCACATCACCAATGAACCAACCCCAAAACTAGAGGCAGCTCATGCTATGCTGAATAAAGAAGAAAAAGTCTTTGTTGAAGAGTTAGGTGATTGGATTGAACATGACCAAGAGGAGGAAAATAATCAGTTGTTAACTATGATGCAAAGTGACCCATATGGAAATTATGACTCCACTAGTCTGGGCACTTATGTCATATTTGATGAAGACCATGAAAACTCAAATGTTTTAAGGGAAGAAATGCCAAAGACTCAAGAATCTAAAAAGGACTCAAAAATATGGACCTTAAATTTTGATGGGACTAGAAGTAAAAATGGTATTGGAGTAGGAATTTGTCTGGTTGCTCCAAATGGTGAGAAATTTTTAAGAGCTATCCATTTCCAATTTGTCTATACTAATAATGATGTTGAATATGAATTATTAGTACATGGGCTCATGTTAGCCCAAAAAAAGGGAGTAAAGAATCTGATAGTAAAAGGAGATTCAGAACTAGTGGTGAAACAAATCAGAGAAAAGGCAATATCCAAAAATGTAAGGATGAGATCCTATAGACATAGAATTTATGACTTAATAGATGATTTTCAAGCTTTCAATATTGAATTAGTTCCTAGAACCCAAAATTTTGAAGCAAATAGGATGGCATAGATTGGCTCACAGTTTGACCTAGCAACTGATCTATTAGTCAACAATGAGTCAGTCAAAGTTATAGTAAGGCCAACTATCCCAGACAATGATAAAGATTGGCAAGTCTTTGAAAATGATTTTCAGGTACTCTCATTTTTGCAACAGTTAGGGGAATTTGCTAATCAATTGCAACCCAAAATTGAAGAAGCATATGGAGACCAAATTATTCAATTAAAGACCAATAAGCTTCCCAAAGGCTTGATTACTTTAGAAAACCTATTTGATCCAGAAGATGTAAGCCTAGAGAAGAAAAGGTTTCAAGCAAATAAAGTAGACTATTTTGAGATACAAGTGAGTGAAGGGAGAAAACTAAAGATTGAAAATTCCGCAACCCAAGAGGAAAGGGAAAGACTAATTGACTTGTGTAAAAGATATGATAGAGTAATAACCTGGACCTATGAAGACCTTCATGGCTATAACGGAGACATCATTTAGCACACCATTAAACTGACTGAAGGATCTAAGCTAGTCAGACAGAAGCAGAGGCCAGTGAATCCAAGGATTGAACCTCTAATGGTGGATGAGTTTCAGAAACTCTTAGAATCTAAAATAATTTTTCTAATCAAACACTCAACCTAGGTATCCAATCTAGTACCAGTTAGAAAAAAGAATGGTCACATAAGGCTCTATGTGGATTTCAGAGACCTAAATAGAGATCTCTAAAAGATCATTATCCCCTGCCCTGTATGGAACAAATTTTATAGACTATCGCTGGATAAGAGAGATTTTCCTTGCTAGATGGTTTCTCTAAATACAATTAGATTTGGTTGGCTAATGAAGACCAACACAAGAGTGCATTTACTACCAAATGGGGAACGTTTGCATATGCCAAGATGCCATTTGGCCTGTCAAATGCTAGAGCCACTTTTCAAAGGGCAATGGATGTAGCATTTGGGGAACTCATAAATAAAATCATTCTAGTTTATCTTAATGATCTCACTATTTTTTCCAAGAATGTTGTTGATCATTTTGATCATCTGGAATCTATTTTTAAGAAGTGTCAAGAATTTAGAATATCCCTGAATCCCAAGAAGTGCATCTTTGTAGTACCTCAAGGCAAACTACTAGGACATATAGCATCCAAAAAAGGAGTCTATAAATCTAGAGAGAGTCGCAGCCATAATGAACTTGTCCTTGTAAGTAAATAAGAAGGTAGTTCAGTCTTTTTTGGAAAAGATTAATTTTGTCAGTCGGTTCATATCAGACTTTGCAGGCTTAATGAGACCAGTGACATTCTTGTTGAAGAAAGACCTAGTGTTCAAGTGGACTACAGAAGGAAGACAAGCTTTTGAAGAGGTCAAGAAAGCAATTTCAACAGCCCCAGTATAGTACTTAGTAACCCAGACTTCTCTAAGTCTTTTATAATGTATGTTTATGGAGGGGAGTTTAGTGTTGCTGCTATCCTAACATAGAAAGATGATAAACAAGAGGGAGAACACCCAATAGCCTTTTTCTCAAAGACTCTTAGGGAGTATGAAGTCAAATATAACTTTGTGGAGAAACAGGCATATGCTATGGTAAAAGCCCTTAAAAAATTCAGGCATATGGTATCAAGAAATAAGATTTTGATACTTGTGGCTCATCCTAGTGTCAGAGAATACATTATGGAAGGTGAAATTATTGAAAAAAGAGCAAACTAGATAACAAAGATCCTTGAGTATGATGTAGAGGTCAGACCCACTAAGCTGGTCAGAGGTAGGGGGTTGTGCCAATACATGGCTCAAGATATGGAAAAGATGATAACTAAAGAAATAGAAAAGGAAAATGTATTGAGGATATAAGAAATTGATCATAACTCCTGGGTCACAAACAAAATCCATTTTATGAAACATGGGATTTTCCCAAAAGAGCTTTCTCAAGACAAGAGGAGATACTATAGGTAGTAAGGGGTCCATTTTTTTTTAATTGACCAAGTTCTTTTCTTAAGAAATATTGGTGGCATACTTTTAAGATGCATAGAGAAAAATGAGGCTTAGAAAATACTACATGAAATGCACCATGGAGTCTTAGGTGGACATTTTTCTGCAAGAACCACAGTTATAAAGATAAGTCAGGCAGGTTATTTTTGGCCCGCTTTATTTACAAACTATTATCAATTGGTCAAAAAGTGCCAATCTTGTCAATATTATGTGGGGATGAGAAGGAATGCAGCAATGCCCCTTAGTCCTATAATTTTTGATGAACCCTTTGCTCAATGGGGTCTTGACTTCATTAGAATGATCAATCTAGTGTCGAGTATGGGACACAAATGGATTCTAACTGCCATAGATTATTTTACCAGATGGAGTGAGGTAGTGCCACTCAAAGAAGCAATAAAAAATGTGATCCTAGACTTTTTTGGGGGTATCACTACTTGCTTTGGGCCTCCTCGTACCATAATTTTAGATAATGCTAAGTCATTTTTAGGGGCAAAAATATTTGACTTTGCACTAAAGTATGGAATCTATCTGAAAACTTTCTCAAATTATTACCCTCAGGGTAATGGTTTGGCAGAATCAACCAACAAGAACCTGATTAGACTTATTAAGAGAATAGGGATTGATCATCACAAAGAGTGGCATAAAGTGCTTAATATAGCACTGTGCACTAATAGAATTACACCTAAACAAGTGACAAAGATGTCCCCATATGAATTGGTCTATGGTAAGCCTACTATAATGCCCCTGAGATTGGAGATTCTTGCTCTCTAGTTATTAAAATAGATTGAAATTAAGAATGGCCCCATGCAGGTCAAACTTGCTGAGCTCCTAAAAGTTCAAGAAAAGAGGGATACAACACATGAATCATTAATGAAACATCAAAAAATAATCAAAGACTGCTTCGATAAGAAGACTTCAAACCCCAATTTTGAAGTAGGCTTAGTTGTTTTGAAATGGGATGCGAGAGCTGCCAAGCTGGGTCGACACACTAAATTTGAGTCATTGTGGACTAGCCCCTATAAGATTCATACATGTAAACAACAAAATTCATTTGAGCTGGAAATAATGGAGGGCGAACTCGAAGAGATTCCTATGAATGGGATCTACTTGAAACATTTCATTTAGGCAGTATCTCCTATGTATCATAGTTAGATAGTTTCCCTTTCCTTGTTGCTCTATTTTCTCATTTTTTTCTCGCTCTTTCTTTTGAATAAGTGTTCTTAAACACGTGGCTACAACTCAAAAAAAAATTAATTTTTTTGAAACTCTCGCATTCACTAAGTCTCTCAAATCCCCAAAATTTCCCAAGGTACCTTTACGCAGCCACTTTCATGACGTGTCTGACTCACTATCCCACGTAGATTTAATAAGATTTACTAATGGTTATCTAGTTTAATGCCATTTTTTAGACTTGATGGGTCGTTAAATACCCTAATAACAAGAGTTAAGGCTTAATAGTCTCTCATCCATTCCTACGTTTGCTAAAAAAATTCTTGTTACCTGTAATTTCAATTCATAAGCAAACCTGCTTAGTAAAAGTGCCTTCCCTGTTGCAAAGCTCCATACTTGTTACATAAGTTCACTAATTCCTATTATAGACACAGATATGGAGGAGGCACAGTCTTCACAATAGGGGCTTGGGATTTACGAATCCATTGATAAGCTTCTCACTAGAAAATCATATGCTTCAACCCCTACACAACCCTTAAAGACCTATCCACAGGCTAAAGTCTTTGAAGTTGATTATGCGATTAACCCAGCAAAGGTGAAGGATTTTGAAGACGAAATTGTGGACCCAACCCTTCAAAATTCTGGCAAAGCTCTGCCAGAAGGGGCACACCAAAGATGTATCTAGAGGGCCAAGGCTAGACAATATGAAACATTTACAATGAGGATATGGACTTCCCAACTAGCACAATTCATTGTCCTAGGTGCACATCCGTGCCCCGACTTAGTTGAAATATGTACATAATTGTTTCATGCACCCTCGAACACCATACAACAGGGTCAATTCATGGTGCAAATTACACCAAAGGCCATTAGGGACATGTTGGCCCTATATCATGACAACACAGCCACATTTTCCATCGTTGTGAAAATCTAGAAAATAGAGGCTGATCTGGCTCAAGAGAAAGCAAATGGTAGCCATCTGGCTACAAAAATAAAAACAAAGAATGATGAAATAGAGAGTCTCAACAAATAGTTGCAAGATACTATTTCTTGTCAGATTCACCAGGCTATTCAAGCCCTAAATGCTTCTTTGAAAGAAGAGTTAGCTCAAGAGAAAGCTACAATGACAGCCCTAAGGTAGAAAAAGGCAATACTACAAAAAAAATGTCAAGAAAACCTACAACAGGTCACTCAGTTCCAACAGAAGCTATTGAATGAGCAGAACAATACCGTCGCCATATAGGGCCAACTTCAAGCTGAGCAATAAATGACAAAATAATTGACACTTGAGTTGGCTAATGGGCCAAAGAATGCAAGAGTTCTGAACCTGGTCAAGGAGCTATATGTATCAGTATGAAAAAGAATCTCTAAGGAGATTACTCAGCTCAGACCCTTTCTAACTTTTTTGCTAAATGCATAAAAATTATGCAAAATGATGGAGACTTCAGTTCAGGCCACTCTGTCCACTATCTCTTTGAGAGTGTTTGATTCTCAAATGATGTTGCAAAAGCTATATGACACAACTGATGGAACGTTATCAGTAGCAAGGATTAGTGATAGAATGATTGCTGCAAAAAAGGTAAACAAAGTTCTCAGTTGCAACTCCACAGCAATTAATTGCAAAGAGCTCCTAAATGTGGTAAAAGAGGGAATAAAAGACATGAAGAAGCATATTGAAGATCTGGTGCAATTGGGTATTCCCTCCCCTTTTCCTGATAGTAACACTATGTTAATGGTTGATGAGATTAGACCTTTGTTGTTAGCTAGACAAAATGATCAGTCAGTTTTCCAAGGTTTAACAGATGATTCATCAATGTCAGAAGTGGAAACTATCTTGATCCCCATGGCCTAGCTTAATTTCCAATTGAAGGCTGCAGTTCATGTTTTGTGGAGTTTTTCACACAAGGACCTCATCAACCTTGATTTAGCCTTCCAAGAATTGCAAAATAAGCAGGGACTATCTGATGTTGAATGGTCTGTTTATTAGACGGCCTTACAGAAGTTGTGATTTTTGCCACATTTTAATATATTTTGTGGATTCTTTTTTGAGCAGGCTCAAAAGTCCTTGGGGTCACCAAGAACTGTAGAGTAAAATACTCTACATTTTATTTTGAGTTTCAGTTGTGCGCTCCAAGTTTTGTCCCTACATGTTTCAGTTTTGAGGCAGTGAGGGTTATATCATAGGGCACGAGTTTTTCATTTTGCGTGAGTTTTTCATTTTGCCTAAATTTTTGTCTAAGTCTCAAAGTCAAGCAGAAGCTACCAAGTGTCATCTATCAAGACACATTATAAAGCTTCTATAGACACGCAGAAGCTGCCACATGTCACTTGTAAAGACTAGCAGATGATGCCAAGTGTCCTTGCCTATTTCATAACATAAAGTGTCACGTGTATCTAATTTAGCCAATGAACTTGCAGAGAGGCCAACCGTTTCAGATCCGAATGATATCTTATGTTAGAAACTTCTAGTTAAGCTAGTTCAGTTAGACCATTGGGATTTGATCGTGCGAGTAATCTTGAGTCAGTCCTATGCTATAAATATGGGTTCAAATTGTGGGTTAAAAGGACATCAGGAGAAGAGAGAGGAGGAGAGAGAATTTTTTGCAAGAGATTGTTATCAAAAAGTTTTTTTAGACTTTCTTGCTATGGCCAGTAATATCCTTTGCCTTTGTTCTGTTTTCTTGATTTAGAAAGTTTGTATAACTATGCATGTGTCAATGCCTTTTATGTGACTGGAAAATTAATAAGACTGAGTTCTGTGCCTTTCCTGATATTTTCTGTGTTACTGCAAAAATCATCTAAGTTGTGAGCCTTTGATTCTATTTGTTTTCATCTTTTACATTGATCATGCATTGTTTGCTCTTTAATGTAATTGAATCTTAAAGATAGCTTCACTATGTTTAATATTAAGGGAAGAATTAAACTGAAGCTCATCGCCATAGTAAAATTTTCTTTTGTTGCATTGGTGATTCTATTTAATTTATATCCCTTTTCTCACAATACATTTGAGATAAAGAAGAGCCAACTTCTTTAAAATCTGGAGGTCATTTCAAGTCACAAGTCCCACATTCCTGAAACTTCCCATTGTTGTTGGAAATAACGTAATTTTAAGCATCAATAGTTTTTGGCATGCCTGGTGGGACAATCTCTTGAAGTTTCTTTCAAGACTGTATGAACTAGAGAGCTACAAGGAGTCAGAGATATGGACCAATAACAAGAGCATGAGGAATATGAGAAGTGGTGTTCTCATGGGAGAGAGGTACATCATGAGAGGTTGATGATAGTGAAAAATAGTCTTGACATGTACATTTTTCTACATCTTTTAAAAGTGACTTCTCAGAAAATATAACATCTCTTCTTATCATGACATAAAAAATTATTTTATCCCATAACTTATATATCTTAGATTCCTCTGAATACCCCATCATAATGCATTATGTATTTTCAGGCCCAACTTATTTTGTGTCTCATCTAGAATGCAAACCTAAGCAATGCATCAACAATATACAAACATGCCTTGATTTTAAGGAATATGAGGAGTGGTGTTCTCATGGGAGAGAGGTACATCATGAGAAGTTGATGATAGTGAAAAATAGTCTTGACATGTACATTTTTCTACATCTTTGAAAAGTGACTTCTTAGAAAATATAACATCTCTTCTTATCATGACATAAAAAATGATTTTATCCCATAACTTATATATCTTAGATTCCTCTAAATACCCCATCTTAATGCATTGTGTATTTTCAAGCCCAACTTATTTTGTGTCTCATCTAGAATGCAAACCTACACAATGTATCCAAAAATTGAAAATGAGTAATGGTACGATTTTTCTTGTTTCATTATTCATAGGGTTGTCATTTCTTATAACATTAGTGGGAACCCTGCTAAGAATGTATTTTTCATATGGTACTACTTCCCCTAGAATTTATCATGTAATTTATTTTTTTGTAGCATGCATCTAGCCATTTTAGTGAGAATTTTGATCTTTCTTTTAGCCACATCATTTTTTTGAGGTGTGTAAGCAACTATTCTTTTCCATATAGTCTAATGTTGATAAAAGAAGGTTCTTGAACTCATTTTTTCATATTCTCCACCTTTTTTGAATTAAATGCATTTAATTAAATGCCCCTTATTATTTTTCTGCCATTGGTTTGAATTTAATTAACTTTTATAGAAACAAATACTTTTGTTTTAGATGATAAATCAAACACATTATGTTATTATCATCAATGAAAGTCAATATATATCTTGCTCTAGATAGAGAGGTATGATTCACATAGCATAAACATAAATGTATGAGACTAAGTGGTTATGTATCTCACCATTCCTTTTGTCTGTCAAACTTGTCCCTATGGTGCTTGCCTAACACACATCCTTCCCAAACTCCCTTACATTAACTAATGGGGGGAAGCCCATGTACCATATTTAAACAACCCATCAATTTTACGTTTTAAAATTTAAGCACCCCAACATTTCATGCCATAATTTGCTTTCCTTATCAACCTTAGTGATTCATGCAAAGGGGTTGTGATAATTGTTCTAAGAATCTCTCTCTTTTATCTAAGAATCTCTCTCTTTTATCTAAGAATCATCTTGCCATGACACTAAATTTGTTGTGGATATCCTTAACAGTAAACTTACCTGGCCAAAACTTAATCTTATTCCCTTGTTGATAAATTCGATAAACATAAAGAAAATTTATACCAAGACTAGGTACATGTTATACATCATGTATCACACCACTACTCAAAATAATATTTCCATTATCAATATAGGAATCATTAGCTATGAACACCTTCTTATCATTAGGAGAGCTTTAAAAAGAGAATAAAGAAGAACTATTGGACATGCAATGAGGATATCCTAAATCAAGAATCCACTCACTTGTGGAAGTAGTGACATGGAAATAAATATAAGCAATAAAGGCATTGTTCTCATTAACTTTATCTTCCTCACATATTTTAATTTTAACTACTATAATCATTTTAATTTCACATCCTTTACTTCATCTTCAACTTTATTATTTTGGTGGCATTGGAAAGCTTTGCGTATTTTTTCCACAATAGAAACATCCTCCACAGCCTCATCCTCTTCCTTTGAAGGAGGATCCCTTTCTTTGATCTTTTTTTCATGTTTTTCTTAATTTTTATATCCTCTTCCCAAAATTTTCTCCATCCTTTCCGATCTCTTAGGATATTGTTAGGTTGTGGAGCTAAAAGCTTCACTGATGTAGACATGGGAGGAGGTTGCTGAGTGTTACAATCACCAGCGTCGGTCAGTCCAATCGACGTCGATCAGGCCAACCAACATCGGTCAGGGGTAGACAAAAAGACAACCGACATCGGTAGGAGTCGGCCGACGTCGGTCACCTCCAGACTAACAGGAACCAACGTCAGTTGCCTGTGCGATTTAGAATTGCTTGTTCACAAACAGTTTGTTAACGAACTGATTGTTTGCATGTTAAAGGCTAATTTTAGTCTTAGAGCTGTGGATCTAATTATTGTAATTGGATGTCTAATTATTATTTGCATGAGATCTATATAATAGACTCATGGGTTGTATTGTAATTTGTGCTAGTTGAGTTGAGCTTGGTTAGCTCCTTCAGTGTGTGAAGAGAGCAAGGGTAGCTCCTCCTAGTTCCACAGGGGTGCTGAGTGTGTACGATCAGGTAGAGCTGCAAGTTGTGCTAGTTCTGGTAGAAGATCCACTGGTGTACTAGTTTGGAAAATCATAAGAACTTGGTGAGGCAAGAACAAGGGTTATTCAGGGTGTAGAGAGATCTACATATGTAAGTAAGATCATTGATTTGCAGGTATGTGTGTGCGAGGTCAAAAGAGGTCTGCAGGGTAGCAAGATCAAAGGTGACAGCAACATATCAAGGAGCAAGATCAGGTGAGATCTACTTGGAGTGCATTGTGTACTCGGTTGAGTATGTGTGTATACTCGGTGTACTGACAGTAGTGATATTAACTGGTTGGAGGTGAACACCAACTATGTGTTTGAGTTGTGTGTTGGGACCCTAAGAGAGAGAGTGGGCTCTTGAAGAGATTTAATGTTTATGCCCTAGAGGTGTGGGAACCCTAGAGGTGTGTAAGGAAGAAGATTGTGTCATCTTCTTTGTTGTATTTCCTTCTGGAAGAGTATTAATACAATTGGGTATTGTCTCTCATATTTTGTGTTATTTCTGAATTCTAGTTACTTGTTACTTCTAGTTAAATTCCACATATTTAGTTGCTTGGTAATCAATTGTGCTTCCTAGATCCTGACAAGTGGTATCAGAGCATGTTTGTTGTTCTAGATTCCTGACAAAGTGGTATCAAAAATAAGGTTGTAGGGAGCAGGTTTGTTTTGATTATAGGTCACTCTTAGGGGTTTCTGATTGAGTGGGAGTATAGCAATGGCAAAAAAAAGTACACTAAGAATGGAGGAATTCAAAGGCACGAATGGGCAATTACGGTGTTATGAAAAGAACGAGCAGGTAAAGAAAAATTGTTGGTTGGTAGAAGATCAGCATGAAGGAACTGAAGAAGCAGATATTGTAGGTGTTGTTGTACAGGATGCTCTGGGATGTTCCTTGCATAAAGTAAAATCTTGGTTTATAGATTCTGTTGCCTCTTTCCATGCAGCCCCAATTAGAGGGGTTGGTGAGCCTTGTCAAAGTATTGGCAAAGGGGAAGTGTTGCTGAAATCGCAGACGGCCAACACATGGGTGTTGAAGGAGGTCATGCAGGTCCCAGTCTTGAAGATACGGCTAATTTTTTCAGAAAAGTTGGGTGATGAGAGATGCACAGGAACTCTCACAACGGATGCACTTGAATTAGCATGTGGTAAGAAAGTAGGTACTATTTATCTACCTGCTTGTATTACTGATTCTTCTTTTGTTGCAAAGACGTGGCTTTGTAGGCTTGGTTACAAGAGCAAGAAGGAGATGCATGTTCTTAAGCAAAAATCAGATGTCTTTAACAGACTTAAGAACTGGAAAGCCTTGGTGTTTATGGAGGAGATGACAGATAGAGATCAATGAAGAAAGTTGAGTAACTCTAAGCAGAGAAGTTTAGACAGGGTTTTGATCCAAAGAGAGCTCGCGAGTAAAAAGTCATCACTCACAGGGAAACATAGGTACCGACATCAGTCAGGTGGAACCGACGTCGAACAGGTAGGCACCGATGTCGGTCATGTGCAGACAGGCATAGTCGGTGGTGTCAGACAGGTGGAGACCGACGTCGATAGGATAACCAACATCGACGACCTAGACAGTCGCATGAAACTGACATCAGTCGGATGCAGATGGTGTGGTGACCAAGGTCGGTCACTGGAACGGATTTTGGGCAGACAGCAAGTTGTCAAGGAGTCTCAAACGCCCATATGGAGGACTGAAAGGGTAAGTAAGCCTCAAATTTGTTGTTCTTTTTCTTTATATTCGTTGCTCACTACAGAGAAAGAAGGATCTAGAAAATAGTGGGAGCATGGCATGAATGAAGAATTTGATTCCTAGGATTCAGAACCAAATGGGAGATTTGGTAGGGTTGCCAGCCAGTATGAAAGCACTGAAAGATGAATGGCTTCCTTGGTTAAAGAATAGAGAGAATGGATACGTGAGACAAAAGACCAGGTCATATGGTTTTGAGGAAGCTGTAGGACAGTGGTATAGGTTTGACAGGTGGATGACAAAGCAGGGCTTTAGTCAATGTCAGTGTAATCATTGTGTTTGTCTTATCGGGTGGATGATGGTCACGACATTATCCTGTTACTGTTGTGGAGGATGAGCTTGTTGCAAGTTCAGACATACAAAGTTTTTGTTGAGCTAAAGGTAAGGTTAGTTTAGTGGTTTGCCATGAAAGATTTGAGAGTAGCGAAATTCTTTGGCATGAGTAATCCTAAAGACAGGGAAGATCACATGTTGATGTTGTCACAGGATGATTGTGTGAAGGTAGTACAGGATGCAGAATAGGGCAGCACACCTATGGATGGACAGTTCACAGAACAGGGTCCCCAATCACATGATGAGGTTGAGTACATGTGTACTCTCTGAGTTTGCCCAAGCAGTGAGTGCTGTCAGAAAGTTTGTAGTCAATTCGGGAAAGAAGCACTAGAAAGCGGTTCAGTGGGTTCTTAGGTATCTAAGAGGGACCAGCAGTAGGTTGACATGCTATGCAGGGTCAAGTACTTCGGATGTGGCAGGTTACTTGGATGACAGGAGTTGCACCATAGGATGTGTGGTGGTTGGTCTTCAGGATTGAGCTTGAAGAGGGATACAAGCCAGAAAATAGATTAGATGGTGTACAGGAACAGGTACAGTGCAGCTATTTATCTCTAAGTGAGAGATTGTTAGGTTGTGGAGCTAAAAGCTTCACTGATGCAGACATGGGAGGAGGTTGTTGAGTGTCACAGTCACCAGCATTGGTCAGGCCAATCGACGTCGGTCAGGGGTAGATAGGAATGCAACTGACATCGGTAGGAGTCAACCGACGTCGGTCACCTCTAGACTAACAAGGACCAACGTCGGTCACCTGTGTGGTTTGAAATTGCTTGTTCACAAATAGTTTGTTAACGAACTGGTTGTTTTCATGTTAAAGGCTAATTTTAGTCTTGGAGCTATGGATCTAATTATTGTAATTGGATGTCTAATTATTGTTTGTATGAGATCTATATAATAGACTCATGGGCTGTATTGTAATTTGTGCTAGTTGAGTTGAGCTTGGTTAGCTCCTTCAGTGTGTGAAGAGAGCAAGGGTAGCTCCTCCTAGTTCCACATGGGTGCCGAGTGTGTATGATCGGGTAGAGCTGCAGGTTGTGCTAGTTCTGGTAGAAGATCCACTGGGGTACTGGTTTGAAAAATTATAAAGACTTAGTGAGGCAAGGATAAGGGTTCTTCAGGGTGTAGAGAGATCTACATGTGTAAGTAAGATCATTGATTTGGAGGTGTGTGTGTGTGAGGTCAAAGGAGGTCTGCGGGGTAGCAAGATCAAAGGTGACAGCAACATATCAAAGAGCAAGATCAGGTGAGATCTACTTGGAGTGCATTGTGTACTCGATTGAGTATGTGTGTATACTCGGTGTACTGGCAGTAATGATACTGACTGGTTGGAGGTGAACACCAACTCTATGTTTGAGTTGTGTGTTGGGACCGTAAGAGAGAGAGTGAGCTCTTGAAGAGATTTACTGTTTATGCCCTAGAGGTGTGTAAGGAAGAAGATTGTGGCATCTTCTTTGTTGTATTTTCTTTTGGAAGAGTATTAATACAATTGGGTATTGTCTCTCATATTCTGTGTTATTTCTGAATTCTAGTTACTTTTTACTTCTAGTTAAATTTCGCATATTTAGTTGCTTGGTAATCAATTGTGCTTCCTAGATCCTGACAGATATTCTTTTTCAGTTTTTCTTATATGGGCCTATTGCGTGTTCCCATTTTTTCCTAACCTTGTAAGCTTCTCTTGTTTCATGATCAACATTTGACACTATTCTTCAAGGAAATTTGTGCTTTATCTTTGAGCATTACTTTTTTAGAAATGAAAGATGATAGGAAAGATTTATAAGGAGGATTTATATTAAATATCATGACATTCACAAAATGTTGATCATTATTTTGGAACTTTTTTTAGCATTCTCCCAGTTGATATTGAATATATTTGATCTTTTCAAGATGGTTATCAATTTTTTGAATTATGTTAGATCAAATTTCATTAATTATTTCTCCAGCTTGCATACTCATCTTTCATTTATTAACATAAATGTTTTTGCTAAAGTGTCCCATATATCATGAGAAATGTCTTTATCTAACACATGAAATCTTATTCAACCACCACATTCTTTATTATCATCACTTTAGCTTTGTCTAGTTGATGTAAGCATTGGTTAGCTTTACTTCATCCTTTAGTGTAAGTTTTAATCTATCTGATACTTGCCACAAGCCTTCTCTCAACAATGTGACCATATCTTGAGTCCATGATATATAGTTTACCCCTATGATTGATTGTATAATCATACTCTTATCCAACTTGTAATGAATTTCACTAGAGTTGCCAATCATGAAAATTCTACTTCTAGACAATTTTTCTTTGTGTGAGAAACAACTTTGGCTCTAGATGGCCTTTGTGCCCTAATTTCATTAGAAACCTCATTCACATAACCTTGATCTTAAACTTGTATAAAAAATCTCCTTCACCACAACTACAATATCATAAGAAACTCTGATCTAAAATCTCCACTCCTTGTGAATTTATAATAGCTAATCACTAGTTGTGTTGGCTCTAACTAATAATCAGATCTTCAACTCTGATACCATATTAAAAGCACTATATATATGAAATTTATATGCATAGAGTTATAAACAAGCAAATATTGGTGATGTCAAAAGACATCTTAAATCAATATAATAATAGAATTTTGAATTTTTTCATACTTATAAGAGTGAATCACACACTTCCTTAAATAGCCTAATAGGAATAGAAAATTTTCAAAAACCTACATAGAGGCCACCCTTACAAGTACCATAAGGGTCCATAGGTAGATACTTAGAGATCACTAGGCTCCTAAAAATAAGCCAATACATAGATACCTAGTGGTTGTTAGGTTCTAAAAAATATGCCAAGTCATAGATACCTAGAAGTTTTTACATTCCCAAGAATATGTCAAGTCATATATACGTAGTAGTCACTAATTTACCAACAATATGCCAACAAAAGATACCAATCAATTGCTAAGTTCCCATGAATAACATCGAGTCTTTGATACCTAGTAGTTTCTAGGTTCCCAAGAATACCCTAAGTCATTGATACCTAGTGATCACTAGGTTCCCTAGAATATCAAAAGTTTCTAATACTTAGTGTTCAATAAGTTCCCAAAAAAACTCCAATTCGGTCATATTTAATGCTCGTAAGGTTCCCAAGAAAACCTTAAGCTTTTTATAAATATCAATTGCTAGGTTCTCAACCATTCTGACAAGATGTTCATACCTAATGGTCACTAGGTTTAAATAATAAGAAGCATTTTCCTTGCTAACAATTACTTTCTAATTTATTTGTTTTTTGAATTGACCTTTCACTTTTCTTATGCACAACAAGTTCATTTTAGCATTAGAGTAGAAGTAAACAAGCTTACTATGGAGGTTGTCATGGGTAAAACTACCACAGCTTCTCATTGTGATGTTCTAAATATGGGTGCAATATAGTCAAACATTTATGAGCATCCACATTAACTTTTCTAAAGTTCACCATTCTTACCTTGTGATGTTACATACTAGGGGCTTGACATGCCTTAATACCAGTGCACAATATTTCTTGGTCTCATCAACAGCAAGAGGGGGTCTCTTCAACACATTTATAATGTCCACTTTAATATATTCATTTGATGTGTTGTGGAGAAATTGCAAAACCATGTCTCTTTCTTTAAAATGTTGAAATTAGGTATATTCCAGTCATCGATAGCATAATTAGATATAAGGATAACATGTGACACACTACCTAGCATACACATTTTAAAAATTGGGCCCATTGCACCTTATTGCAATCATGAGGGATTTTATGGGAGACCAATACTATAACATGCTCATTAATATTAGAGGTCTTTAAATAAATAAATTGAGAAACAATATACCTTTAAATATTTAGGTGTGCCAACACTTTTAAATTATCTTACGCCAAAATGTATTGGTGGTGGTGGCATAGAGTGGATATTAATAGTATTCATATATATTTCACGTTAATATTATTATTGTTACTATAAAGTATTTTATAAATAACTAAATGATATCATTAGTGATAGGTAATTTTCATGAGAAAATGATATTAGCTAGATTTTATGAGAATTTTGTGTATAATAATATCTAAAAAATAAATGATAAACTAAATTTTAAACATTTTATAAGTAAATATAATAAGGAAATGAATGTATGATAAAATAGGTTTACAAATAACAAGTTTTAAATAAATAATTTATGAGCCTTCTAAATTCCAATATGGTTGTTAAACTTAACTTCAACATCATATTTACTTTGTTTCCATTCTATCTGATTAAAGATGATATCATGAAAACAAATTATCGAAGTGTACTAATCCTATCCTAAGTATATTTGGAAAGATCCTAGCCTAAGTATACTTAGGAAAAATATACTTAATTTTTTAATAAGTCAATCTTATTATATCAAAATATTTGAAGTGGGTTGATGTTGTACCTTTTTAAAGTCCAAGATGTGAGATTTCTTATCATAACATGTTCCACATTACTCACAAGAGGCATAGATAAAAAGGGGATATAAAAAAATCACCAAGGAGGATATTTTTATTGGAAATGAGAATTATGAGGGAGTATTAAGAATAGGATATTAGGAGGTATAAATGAATTTTGAGTATTATTTAATATCTCAAAAATGAAGGTGATATGTTTATTGAATGAATCTATTGTTATTATAAAATGTGATTAACTCCTTAAATTAAATCGTCTTCACCAAATATATGTTACACAATGTTTTTAAAAGTTTTTGCACCAACATGATTAGTGTGAAAGTTTTATAGATATTTATTGTTTAACAGTCTACTAATTTTTGTACTGAATAGTTTGGAGTTGTGTGAGATACGAGTAGTGTCCAAATAACAATAAGAGTACGTTGATGAGAAGGTAGTCTTGAGTGACCCCTCATGCATGCAGGTCACCTCGAGCCCACAGTATTCAAAATTCCTACCTTTTATGTTGATTGGTGTTGTGAAGATGCATACAAATAGAGGCATGTGTTGGTCCCTTTCCTATAGACCTTGTGAACCAGATAGCCATCAGTCTTATGGGCGATGAGGACATTCAAGAAGGGTAAGATCTCACTTTCCTCAATCTCCTTGGTGAATTTGATATTCTCTACCACATCGTTGATGTGAAAGTGGGAGTCCTCAAGTTTGTCTTTGCCATGTTGTGAACAAAGGTTGGTGTTGTTGATATGCCTCTTCCACCACTTAGGTTTTAGTTGAAAGGAATTGATTGTCGTCTCCTCAAATCGTTCCAAGAAGAGGTTTGCAATCACTAGTGACATCAATGACCCTATTAACATACTTTTACATTACTCATATATATTTCCTTTAAAAGAGAAGAATGCATATCTCCCAGAAAAATATATCTTGATCTTGTTATACCATCATTAGTGGGAAATCCAACACATTCTACAACCTCTATAATTGATACTTTGATGAAAACGGACACTACATCAAAACTAACTAAAAACACATTCTTCTCCACCAATTTGTCTTTGACAAAGTCCACAAAATAAGCCATGACACAGCTAAAAGATGCATACTACTCGTTGAGTATTTTAACTTATTAATTAAATATGTAACAAATTAATTGGTAGAAAAATCTATGGTGTTAATAGTTAATGTTTATATAATACCTTCAATATAAATCTTCAGAGCATCATAAACTCTTAGAATTGTATTTTTTAATTGAGAACCAACTTTTTCTTAACCACATAATCTTAAGAAAAAAGAAATTATCATTTTCTTAACCTTCATTATAATTATTGAGAATGGGTTACAATCAAGGCTTCTATGCCTCTTAGCATCAAGTTTAAATTGTTTTTTTTATTTTCTTTAAATTGTCTTATATTTTGACATGATGGTCCCATTTATTCAACATTAATTGTAACATTCTCCTTATCTAATTTGACAACCAAAATCTTCTCCTCGTTTAACTAGATTAAACCTCACCATCCTTCCCTAGTGATGTCACATATAAGGGGCTTGGCATCTCTTAATGCTAGTGCACAATCTCCACTATAAAGTCTTCCTTAGTGCGTGTTGTGGAGCAATTGCAAAACGTCTTTTCCTTATGTTGAAAGAAGGCTTATCTATGAACAAATTAACCACCAAATTAATTTTCCAATCATAAGTAGTCTAGTTAGAGCTGAGCTAGGTATAACATGGGACACACTACCTAAGGAACGTATAAATTGGGCCCTCCACCGTATCCTGATGTCACTTTTGCGCAACCCCTTGAATCCGCTTGTCCTCCCCAACCCGGGTGTCGCGCACAATTTTTCTAAAAGCCTTTTTACTCTCTTAATAAAGTGTGAAAAGCATTATAAACAAGGATTAAATATGAGCTTCGGCCAATCTTTTCAAAGACATTCGAAAACAAGGACCACAAACACCTCTTTATTTTAATTGGTTGATTATTTGTTTATATTAATTTTTTTTAATATTTTAATTATATTATATTTTTTTTATTTTTTATTTTTAAATGATTTTTTTGGTTTTTAGGTAGGTTGTGTGAAGTGTATGGTGTATTAAAATTATATAGTATATAATTATAGTGTAGATTTTTATGATTTTTTATTTTGAGTTTTTATATCTTATATTTTTATTGAGTGTTAGTTTAGATAATAATTTGATTGAATTTGAAAAGTCTATATATACATAAGGATATTAGTGCATATAATCTACATAAATTATATATTTAGAAATTTGATGTGAAGGTGTAAGTGCACAATTGAAACATTTAAAGAACACAACTGAAGTATTTATTGCCTTTACCACACATTTGTTCTAACATGAAAATTTATATAAGACTAAGCCCTACATTTACAAATTGTATATGATTGACATAATTTAAATTTATTCTAATGTAGAAGCTTGATAATAATTGAGAGATAATACAAGCATCCTAATCAATCCCTTATTGTTATTAGGTTGTAATGAATTGTTAGAGTTGTGTAGAAGGAGATCAATTTATTAAAGATTTGTACAAAATTTGATAAAATTAAGAATTTTGAAACTTTTAAACTAATGAATATAATCCAAAAATTAGTTTTAAGATATTTATTTTTTGACAAAAATAGTGTAATCCTAAAAAATTATCTCTATTATTCTAAGTTTTAATTACTTCTTTAATTAAACATATTTTTCACTATTTATTTCTCAAAAAAATATTTTTAAATTTCTAATAATTAAAATATTTTTCTAAAACCCCACTTATCATTTATTATTGATTCTAAAATAATTTTTTTTATAAATTAAATTTCGAAAAAAAAAAATGAAAATGATTAAACCTAATTTACATTTTGTAAGGTATATTAAAATTCAGTGTCAAACAAACATTGCCCTTCACACTATCAACCAAAATATTGATATTAGATGGTTCTAATAGCTATTGGGGTTAAAATTGAGGCTAAGATTTCAAGACTAGGGCCATTTTTTTTTTCAAGAAAATATTTTTTTTTAATTTTCATTGGTTTTAATATAATTTTTAATAGAGTTTTATTGTATTTTAAAATAAAAAGAAAAAATATATAAATTTTATTTATTTTCATTTAATTTAATAATATCGATTGAAAGGGTTATAGTCTAATTAGTGAGAATGATGATTATTTATATTCATTTATTAGGATTTAAATTTTTGACACAGAGAATCAAGCGATTACAATTAAAATTGTATTATGAGTGTTATTCATGACTACTTAATCAAAAGAATTCATTAATTTAAATATGGAATTCAGTGATTCTATATAAAAGAAAGATCTTCGTAATAATACACCTTAACTTTGGACATCGAATTAAAATATTATAACATCAAAACAAATTTTAAAAAAATTATTTGTTTTAGTATATCACCTTAACTACTAAGACCTTTTCCCTAATAACTTCAAACATACAATTAATTTTTTTTTTTTTTTTTTAAAAAAACACTGTACTTTTGAAATAACGGTCTATTCTTACACTAGCAAGCATAAATTAAATCCCATGTTTGACGTCTCCAACAATATTTCTCAAAGGCATATTACCATGGTGAAAATCATGTACAACCCACAAAAAGACACTGCCTCTATCGTATTTTGCACCTTTCTACTTTGAGAATCCCAATCATCTCTCAATTCTAATTGGCATATTGGTTTTCAAAAATCTGGATATTTGGAGTTATTAATTCATATACATAAAATTAAAAACAACCAAACTAACGTCTCGGATTAAAACTAGACAGACTTGGAGACCATCTTATAAACTCTATCCATAGAGATAGATGTAGAGAAAAGTTTGGCCGTTGGAGTGAAAACTCTTGCCTCCATCAAATGAAAGAATTTTTTTTAAGGGACTAAATACATATAACGTGTTTTCGCTTTACAACGTTAATAAGAAAATTTGATGAACAGGCGCTTGCAATCCTTTCCAATCCTTCATCAACACATAATGGGAGAAGGCTCAAAATACGAGTTGAAAATGGTTTTAAAAAAATTATTTTGTATTATTTTTATTTATATATTAAAATTTGTAGGTATTGGCTGGAATTTCATTGGTAATCGGGAGAGATTTTGCAGATTAAAAATTCCCAGATTTATTATGGTATAAGTGGGTCTTCGTTAACCATAGGTTTGGCAAGTAATTAATCACAATTACTCCTTGTGACCCGTGATTAATGGAGTTCACCTGGAAGTGAAATAATATATCAATTGGGATGAAAAATACATCATTCTGCTATTTTATGTCGCATTTTCTGCTTTAAACATTCCACTGAAAAATTTATTATTACCCTCTGATAACATGAAGGAGCACATCCTATAGGGGATTTTGCATCCATCATTTTGGTCACGATTTGGGTTTTCAACTTCAATGTTGAGGGTACCCACAAGTTTTAATACAGAAGTGGAGACATTCATTCTTTCTATCATGGAGTTTTATGTAATCATATATATATATAAACACTTTGATCTATAAGACTTTTCATGTTCTTATTATTCTTGCACCGCTCTAATCAATGACCTTATGAACTTGCATCCTGCCAACCAACTTATAGTGTTACAATTTGAAGTTAAGTTAATTGCAGGAGCTCCAAGTCGCTATTAGCATCAATAGAGTCATAGACAAGTCACAATATTATTATTTTCATTTCCCTACAACCTACAAAGGAAAGTAAACAAGAAAGACTAATAGAATATGAACATATTTCATCGATCTCTTATTTGAAGACATAAGAAAAAAAACATGAGTGAAAAATGTGGTTGAAGAGGTAAGAAATATTACAAATATATTTACAATCATCCTTGCCCGTGCTAAGCTTTATGGAGAGCATGTCAATAGAAAAGATTTTATGTGATCAGAGCCACGCGATTCACCACAAACTTCATCATATTGCAGAGCATTGCATCATCACTAACATCTCTAAATAAAGATGCTTGTGAGCATGTGGTGGTTGGAGTCTCCCTATAGCAAGAAAGTTGAAGAGGAAAAGGTTATGAAAGCTATTTTTTATAATATGTTTGCAAAGACCATATATAATATCATCGAAGTAAATTTAAACTTAACTATTTTTTATTTATCATTTATTTTTTAATAATTTTTTGGCTCAAAATTTTCTTAGTTTTAATTTTAAAATTATATCTTATTTTATTTTAAGTGTTAGAGCCTTTAGTTAAAAGTTGCTATGGACAAGGTCAAGGAAGACATATCAAATTATTATAGGCAAAATAAAAAAATATAATCACATTTAATATTTAATTAATCATAGATGAAACAAACAACACCAATGACATATACATGTAACAACATATCACTTGAATTCATTTAGAGTTGAAGAAGAAGTCATGGATGGCCTAAACAAAGGAATAAATAGAATGGTCCCTTTTATGACAAAGTCACTAGAGATACAATTGTTGATGAGCTACAAATTTACAAGACCGTAAAGAGGAGGCTTTTCTTCACCTTTATGCATTCAAAATATATTGAATACTCAATTAGGTAAAAATAAAATTCAAATTGACTCATTTGATTGTAGTCGTGTTAATTCTTTAATAAAAGCAAGCCTAGTTAACTTACAAAGTTATAAATGTTTTCTTTACAAATTTATGGTGATAAGATTATGCTGCAAAAATCTCAAATCTTTAGATGTTAGCCATCTATATTTTGTCTAATCCATATAATGCTTCTGGATGTGAATGTAATTAGAACATGTTTGCATCCATTTACACAAAAAAGTACATGCTAACAACACAACATCTCAATGACCTTGTCTTTGTACAATATAATTTTCATCTTCATGTGAAACAAGTGGAAGGTAAAGATAGTCACAAGGCAATTGACTTGGATGATATTGATCCATATGTAGGTTGGATTGTTGAGTTTGTGGATGTGTAATAATAGCAATGTTTAACAAAGAGGAGCTCACAATTTTGAAGAGAGAGGTAAAAGCCATATTGACAAAGAAATAAGAGACATCAAGAGGCACTGGGGAGGATTCAAAGGATATGTTCGCAAATTATGTCTCGGAGGAGAAATCTTTACGTTTGACTTCCAATGCATAGAAAAAGAGGATTAAGAGATGATTTTATGGTACAAATTAATGACTAGTATAAAGGCATTGCACTTTTTTTGTCTAAAACTAAGCATTGTACTCTTGTTTAGTAAAAAATTAATAAAAAATACACTTGTGTTCAACATTCATTTCATTATATATTTTAATGCATATTTTAAAGTAGTGATAAAAATATGAGTCAAAATTTTGGGATGCCAAGTAATTATTGAGCATGAAATTTTAAACTATGATAAATATAAATAATTTTAAAAAAAAAGAGTTAAATTTGGTTATAAATTAAGAATTTATAATTATAAAAGTAATACTAAGACGTATTGATCCTGATTTATTTAGATTATAAAGTTAAAGTCAAGCAAACAAACATATTTATCCCACAACTAATAAACGGTTATATTTGTAATAACATTATTTTTATTGTAGCATTGTAACCATTAACATAAAAATTGTGTTATATTAAATTTATATATTACCACAAAATAATCTTACCAATTAATATAGAATTAATTTTTTAAATGAATAGAAATTTAAATCATAAAAATATATTTAAAAGGTATATAAAACTTACACTAATAAAACATATATTTAAAATAATTTAAAATCAAAATATATATTTAAATTTTTATTTTAAAATAAATATTTAATTTTTCATTATAATTATTTTTCTTATTTTAATAAATGATAGTGAATAACTTGGAATTTGTTGGCCATGATAATTATATACATATTATAGATGTTAGCATATTCTTAAGAAATTAAGACTGCAAATATTTTTACTTGCAATAGAGAGATTAGCAGATGGAAATAGAGCTAAAAAGAGGAGGATGCTAGAAATCGGAGATGAGAAGAGAAGTGAAAAATGAAGAAGAATTATCACCATTGAAACAGAGATGAGACCAATCGAGTGAACAATTGAAAATTGTGAATATTATTTCATTTAGTAGCAAGTTTTCAATTCCATGAAAATTTTATAGATTATTTAAATATTAATAATCACATTTACTCTATGTAGCATAAAAGCAATTGAGCTAAGACCCCACGTACATGGTCTGATATAGATTCCAGAACATAGAATATCTATGAAAGTCTGTAGTGTGATGGAACTGTCAAATTCATTTGTATATATACTTGCAGTTGCCCCACGCTTTTCTAACAAATTGAATTGAAGTCCAGTTGATCACGAATGAGCTTGTTTGAAGTTTAGTTGTTATAATTTAGATATCATTAATAGACGCAAAGTTTTGCATATTTATAGTCATAACCTCATACATACCATACAACTTTCAATAAGTAGTTTTCTTCAAAACATTGCAAGTTCCTTTCCCTCAAAATGCTTATTCAAATTTTTACTTATTTATTTGTCTTGTTTTGTTTATGTTTAAACTCTCTCTTTCAGCTTCTTTCAAATGAGGTGAATTATTATTTTAGTTTACCTTAGTTTAAATATATTGATGTTCATAAATAGCCAAGAATAATTTGTAAGAATAAATAAAAGTACATGGTTTAAAAGAATGCAACAGTGTACCCACTGCATCTATAATAAAGTACATAAAAAGTATTTGTTGTTTTGTTTATGTTTGTACTTTCTTTTGAAGAGAATTTTTATTTTAATTTACTCTATTTTAAATATATTAATATTCATAAGTGGTTAAGAATCATTTGGGAGAATGAACCAAAAAAATACATGACTTAGAAATATACAATAGGTATGTCCAGTATATCTTTACTAAAATATATTAAAAATATATAATATTTATAAATATAATGTAACAATTATAATTATTAAAACATGAAATTATGTTAATAAGTTATTTTCCTAACATTCTTGTCTATTTTTTTAAAGATAAGTACGGGGTTTTTATAAGGGCCCCCAATCTAAATAGAAAAGTTTTACAATAATCAACTCGTAGACACATCTTTGAATACAGTAAAACCATCGAAAGGCCATCAACAACCAATCAAACAAAAGACTCTGAAAAAACAAGGGTTTACAAGAGACCAAAAGAAACAAACATAAACCAAAAACAAGTATAGAGAACAACCCATGGCTAATAACACCCAAAACAAACAAGTCTACCTTCAAAGGTAGGAGGAACAAGGGTTGTCCAAAGTAATGAACAAAAAACATCAGCCATAAGGAAGCTGAAAAACAGAGAGAGAAGAAAACTATGACCCATGCTAACTAAGGGGCATTTTCAAAGGATCCATTTCTTTTTTACCTTTGTTTCTTTTTTTTATTACACAAAATAGTCCAATCTCCACTTCCCCCAGTGAGCATTTCAAGGAAGGCATTTAACAATACTGCTTTTTTAGAGATGGAGGATTGCAATTTCAATTAAGTGGTGTGGACCAAAAGATTGTTCTTCGTAGCAAAGGTTTTTGAATCTGGTCTTTGCCCATGATCTGATTGTACACTTGAATCTTCAATCAGAACTAGGTCTAGTTTCTGCCAATGCTCTGATTATACCCTTGAATCCACAACTGGCACCAGGACAAGATCAAGGCTACTTTTTTCTCTTTCAACTATAGGTTGCACAGTGACATATTCAAGGCCATCCTCTTTCCACCAAGAATTTCTCTTTTTAATTTTAAGGGCAGAATAGGCATTTACCAAATGCCCAGTTTGGAAGCATCTACAACATCTAAAGGGAAGCCCTTCATAGTCAAGGGACTGCATCGAGATTCTATCCCTGAATTTTAGTTCTATCTATGCAAGCAAATTTTAGTAATATCCACATTAACTAAAATCCAGGCATAGGGTGAATGAGACCCTTTCAGGGTTTTGGGGTCAACACTCCAAAATTCACTAATGGATTTTGCTATGCTTGCTAAAACATCATGCTCCCAAAATCGAAGAGGAAGATTAGGAAGCCTAATCCAAATGGGTTTCAAATTAAAAAATTTAGTATATGGGTTAAAATCAGAGAGCCATGGCTACACCATAAGAAAATGATGTCCCCATTCCCATTGAAAGTCATTACTAAAAACAGCATGCTTGTCTTCAATGTTATCAAAAATCACAATAAAAATGTCTTTTGCACAGGGACAGATTTGAATTGTACAGGTAACCATATCTTGCCATTTCTTCAATACCCATTCATTGAGTTGTTGCAAGTTTGGCCAAAACCCTGTGAACCAACAGATCATGCCAAGGGCGGACAGGGGTTCTTTCGTGCTCTCGATGGTTTCCAAATCCTCATCTGCAAAGACAAGAGTGGGACAAGCTTTAGCAGGGGCTAAAGTTTGATGGAGAAGCTTCCTAAATACCATGTCAATAAAGGAAGGCCGTAGGTCATCTTTGGCCAAGGTCTCCCCTACAACAACAATATTCTTAGTAGCTTTGAAGCCATTAGTTCCAGCCACCTTTGCAGACTTGGGATGCCCCCCTGTCTCGTCTATAGGAGAGCTACCTATCACCACCACACCAAGAAACGGTGGAGAAGATAAACCCTGAGACCCTTTCGAAATTGGACTAACAGATCTATCTGCCTCTGATGCTGACACTAAGCCTGAGCCTACTGCTACCATGCCAGCCGCTACCATTGCCATCGAACTAGACTTCTATGCCTTAGAATATCCAATGCAATTAGGGTTCAAATAAGAAATTTCTTTTGCCATCGTCCCCCCCAAAACTCTAAATTTTTAGAATATCCAATCTAACATTCTTGTCTATTCAGATGTATATTAAGAGATAATATTTTCATCGTTCTTATAATGTTGTTGAATTATTTTTTAATAAAATTATGTAAGTGATTTTTAAATCAACATTTTAGATCACTCTATTCTTACCTTGATGATGGATCATGTATTATGATATAAAACAATGATTTTTAGAATCAATTACACAATTTTAACTTAAAGCAACTCACTCTATATATTGTTTTACTCTCTCTTCTATAAAAAATTGAGATGTACATTGTGTCATTGATTTCATACCTATAATCTATTGAGAAATGGGTTGTTTCATTGTTCGTGTACCTATCATTTGAATACAAGGTTGCTTGCTTAGGCCATAGATCACTTGATAGTGGGAGAAGAAAAGTGTGGAGGTAGGAGTTTCACATGATTCAAGTTGTGTTTACATGGAAACATTTTATAAGTAAAAATAAATTATTTTTTGTTCTCGTATTGAATGAAAATCTTTAATAAACTACTATAAGTCTTTAGATAGCTGATGGTATCATCCATAAACGTCATAATAAGTAAGACATCTAAAAATGAAAAAATCCTCAAGCTTATAAGGCACTAGAAAAAAGGCTCCAAGTTATATATTCATATAGAAGGTGGAGGTGTGACTTCATTGGAAGTTGGTGAGAATACACCTGAAACTATGTTATCCAACTCTTTGGGCATAAAAATGTTTTTCTAAGTACTCTCTAACTTGATTCTAATCATTTTGGAGGAAACAATAAAACTAAAAATAGTGAAGCACTTTAAGTATGTGAAGTAAAATTGTAGGAATACCAAGCACACTAAGGATTGCAAAGGGACTAGTATCTTGGTGGTAGAGTGCTCTAGCACACTAATAGGGTATTGTAGGCTATTTTTTGCCAACTAACTAAATTTTGATATTTTTTCAAATTTTAAATAAAAATCAACATATTTTCCAAAATCATTTGTTATATTTTTATATAAATTAACATATATTAATAATAAATTCTATATTTTTCCTTAAAATTATTTTATTAATAATATTTTTTTGATTTAAAAATTTCACATTTTAAAATTCTAGTTTTTTAAAATTAATCTAGGTTACATTTAATACATTTAAAAAAAAAAAAAAAAACAATTTCTACTTCGCAATAAAACTTTGTAAACAATTCATTGAAAGAGCATACACTTTAAATTAAAAAAATATCGTTGAAAAGAATTCTTAAAGAAACATACATTTTTTAAAAATTGTCCACAATCACAAAATCTTGGTACATCTCTTGTTTACACCATTCGGTGTTGCTTATGTCAGGTAGCAGTAGACTGTAACTGTGAAACAAGCATATTAAAAAGGCAGAAATTAGTAAAATTTATTTTTGTATAAAATTGTTATACAAATGTTGTTATAACTTATGACTTTTGCATTGACGAAGCCTATGGGGCTCTCTTTCTCTAAGCCTCGATTACCCAAAGGTACTTTGCTCAATAAAGATTCAAACGGCTAGGTAGAAGAGGATGCATAATAGGCAGATTTTTTTTCTAAGAAAGCTATCAAGCAAAATGATAACACATACAAAGGAGATTTTCTCGATTGCAATACAATTATTCGAATTGTTAAGTGCAATTTAAGATCTTATATTTGAATTCAAAACTTTGAACATTATAATTTTTTGTTTTTATTTTTGATAAGTAATTAAATTTAAAGTTTTGGTATTTTGGGTGAATTATATTTATAAATTAATTAATTTAAATTTAAATTTTATATAAATAAATAAATTTAAAAAAATTATTTAAGAAGAGTTATAATAAATTAAAATATATATAATTTTTTTTACTAAATATATAATTTTAATGTAAATTTATATTTATAAATTAATTGATCCAAGTTTAAATTCACCACTAATTCTTAAACCTTTAATTTCAAAAAAAAATGAAATCTTGCTATATTTAAAAAATTATGTTAAATCCTAAACTTTAAATTTGCAAGCTCAAAATTAATCTATTTTATTATTATATTTTAAAAACAAACCAATAAATAAATAAAAATTGAAATTGAAAAGAGTAAGACTTATAATATTATATTTATATAAATAAAATATTTAAAAAACTGTGTTAAATCTTAAACCCTCAATTCATTAGCTTAAAATTGTTCCATCTTATTTAAATTGTTCCATATTATTATATTTAAAGGAGGGGAAATATATATATATATATATATATATATATATATATATATATCTTATAACATTATATTAATAAAATATCTCAAAAAAATATTAAAAATATCTTAAACCTTCAATCTTCCAATACAAAATTGTTCTATCTTACTTAAATTATTTAATCTTCTTCTTATATTTAAAGAGGAAAAAATATATATTATTAGTATTAAAAAGTAAAACTTATAACATCATATCCATATTAACAAAATATTTTAAAAAAATCTAAACCCTCAATCCACTAGCCCAAAATTTTGCCTTCTCGCTATTGTATTTGAAAAAAAGAAAAAAAACAAGAAAGAAAGAAAGAAAGACTGGAAAGAGCAGGACTTATAACATCAGATTCATATAGGCAAAAGGGTAAGGGAAGGGAAGGTTCATATTGGAGAAAAGCAGGATTTATAACATCAGATTCATATTTATATAATATATAAGATAAAGATTCATATAGGAAAATATAAACTGCTGGAAAAAAGACTGCCATGAAAACATACCTGAGGGGCTCAAATGTATTTCTGTGGCGACAGTAGTTTTTCTACCCAAGCGAAATCCTCGTGATTAAAAATTGCACCATGATGATGAAGAGAAGTTGCTGTGAGAAATTTCTGGCTTTAACGTTGTCCTTTTAGCGTCAAATTCGTTAGGACCCGGCAAAAACTTTTTTAACACACTAATATTTTGTAGACCTTTGGAACTCGCTGGTGACCTGATCAATCTCACAGTGTAGCCATTATATAAAATTTTGAAATGAAAACTACGTTTAAACCTGAAAACTACTGCAATTTTATTGTTTCAGGAGTTTACAATCAATAGAGAAAATGAGCAAAGTGAACGTTATGGACTCTCTGTTGGATTCATATCATCAGTGCCATCCTTAGAGGCTATTTGACCACTGAGATTCAAAAATAACATTCTGGAATCCAGACCAGCAACAGCAAGCTGACTACTACTTCCTTCACTCATTTCAGAATGACCCTGTCTTGGCTGCATCATATCATTCCTGGGAGCGAGAGAAAAAGCAGGTGAAGAAGAGGAAGACGTAGTATTATGATCAGCAGAAGCAGTAGTGGTTTCAAGATGCAGTTGCAGTGAAGTGGAAGTTTCTTCATCTCTGGACAAGACAAGGGCTGCAGATTGAAGGAGCTCAAGGCAGAGACGGAGCTTGTTGTGCTCCAAGTGGGGAAGGTGCATAGATCCTCCACCTCCTCCACCTTTTGAGAGGAAGTCGGAAGCCAGGGATTGGAGGATGTCAAAGGGAGTGGCACCATTGCAGGTGCGGACGTTGGGGTTGGCATGGTGGTCCAGCAGAACTGCAACCATGTCTGGATTCACCATTTCTGCAGCGATGTGGAGAGCCATCCTTCCTCCAGGCCCCGGGTGGTTCACATCTGCAGCACCCAGTTCTAACAATGTCTTCACCACTTCTCTGCTGCAATTGGCCACTGCATAATGCAATGCCAGAGCTTTGTCCAAGTTCAGCCCTTCGCCCATCACCATAAGCCTTACTAGTTCCACGTCTGACGAGTCTAATGCTCGCTGCATCCGTCTCATCCTCTGATCCTCCATCTCCATCTCCATCGAGTTGCTGCTGCTCACTTCGTTGTTGGGCAGTACATGAAGGAAGGGTCTTCCATAACTAGTGGAATATTTCAACCTTATTTCCTCAATTTTGGCAATCACATCTGCTGGTAAATGTTTTGATAGCACCTCTGAGGGCAATCCAGACTTGGCTACAAGGTGAGAACATGTGTTCCACAGGTACAGGTGCTGTAGATCCTGCTTCCTCGCTGCCAATAACACCCTCATCACATCTTCTATCGATGCTTTCTCCACCATAATCGCTAGCTGCTTCTGTGACCAACAACCAGCAACATTTACAATTAATTGTATGCGAATTCATAAAATAAAAAACGGGGAAAATAAAAATAAGCAGAATAAAATCTTTCCCAAATCTTTTGGGCCATCGTATATTTATATCAGTGGACAGTGCCTACCCCTCACAACAATAATGATAATAATTGGTCGAATAAATCAAATGCATTATCAATTTAGCATGGTATTTTTTATAAGATATTCTAAATTCAATAAAAAAAAATAGCAGCTGGGGGCATGGATGCTTTGTTGTTCCCCAGTTGAATATATCAAAAGATGCACATCGGCCATGCTTCTTTCCAAATATAGCAATGGGTGAGGGCTGAGTCAAATCCATGTGTTTGTATTGGTTTTTGATGATGACATCAGTAGCATATAGTGCATCTCTTTGACGGTTCTCTCAAATAAGGGAACACAGACAGACTTAGATCTAAAAGATAATGTAAACTATTACGCAAGGGTTTCTGAAGCTACATATTAGGGGTTTTGTAGATAATAACAGTGAAATTGAAAGCGAACCTGTGTGATAATAGCAAGCTGGTCGACGCCAAAGAAGTGAGCAGCGGTGAGAGTATCGAGGGCGAGATCAATAGCAGATGTACAGTGGGTGTGCCAGCATCCTCTCTCGCTGCAGTTGGGCCTGGCTTCGTGTTTCTGTGGAATTATGGAAACCTGTCCGCTGTACAAGAACTGCAACACCAGCAGAAATACTTCATACCCCACAACACCCACTGGAATCACCTGATTAGGAGCAGGAGTAGTTGTACTATCGGTGCGTCCCCCTTGCTCATTCATGAGCTCGTTGTTGCAGAATATCATTCGGAAGAAAGGACTGCGTGCAGCGAGAATGCATTTATGAGCATGCACTTGCCTTCCCTCCACAGTGAAGGTTACATCGCTGAAAGCCTGTCCGTTTATGAGAAGATTCAAGTAGTCTAATGAAAGACTCTTCAATGGATCTTCTGGATTCATCGTGCTACCGCTACCTGCTCACTTTCTTACCCGAAGGATTATAAGGATTATACACCCCTTATCTACTTCCACAGCTTCATCGCCCACCCTCACTTCAACAAGCCGATCGGTGTACTATGCGCACACATTTAAAATTGCAGTTGTCTCAGCTTGCCTGCCAAATACAGGGCAACAACCAATTCGTGTCAAATGCATGTCAAGATGAGAGGCTTTAAACATTTCAAGAGTTTAGAAAAGCGTTGACTGGGCCAGGCAGGTGACCCCCTCTACACGCGCAGCTCGTCAATAACGCACTCCATTATCCTTCAGACTTTTCTAACATCCGCCACAGCCATCATCTCCACTCTACGATGGTACGAGATATATGGGGAGAGGTTCAAGTCTACCATATACGAGAAAACTCTGGATGTCCGAAGATATGGGGGACAAAGGATCCCAAGGAAATCCCCAATATAGGGCCATACCCTTTTTATTGAATAACGTGCGGGCATATTATGTTATGCGATTGCCATACCATCAAATCACACGTTACTTTTGCATAGCATGAGTAAAGGTGAACGTCACATAGGAGCTCAGCCCCTAAACCGTTTAGAAAATCACCAGTCTTTTCAATCATATTGTAGCGTTTTTAACCCGAAATTAGAGGGGCGGTGTAATCGATGTGGGTGTCGGCAATGCTCATTGCTTACAAGTTGTGGGCATTGGGGGCTACACTGGCACGTAGTCTTCTCACTGTAAAACAAATTTAACCCTACACAGCACCCCCAGTCCCGAGTGCCACGAAGACGACATGCAAATTACCTAGTAAACATTTCGCTGGATGTGCACTGAGTATTGGATTCGAGGCACAGAAAATGGTGAGTAGGTAAGACGAGAAAAATGAAAACTAAGCTGGCGCGGGGGAAATGGCACTGCACAGGGTTGAGGGCGGTGAGTGGGGATAAGGCGGTTCCCTTCCCGAGGGATGCCGGGCAGATATGGGGTCCACGGGTGACCCAAAAACCATCAGTCCGTCGTACCGATAAAGGCTGCGAGAGCGACTGTTCTGGCGGAGGAGGAGGCGGAGGCGGAGGTGGCGGAGGCGGAGGGCGTATCCGGGAGAGAAAAGGATAGGTACTTATAAAGTTGACGACGCACTCGTAGTGGGATTTATCTTGGGTGAGCTCCACGTGGAATGAAGGGAAGCCTCTCCGGTAGAGGCCTCTCTCTCCATCTGGAATGGACTGCCGTTTGAGAGCGTGTGGGACCCGGACGACAGGCTTCCTCTGAAAGTGCTTTGTGTGCGACTGATGGATTTTTGAGTAGCGCAAACCGGGTCGGGGGGGCTGAATTTGGACGGACGGACGTCGACTTATTGTGACAACTGGACGCCAACCAACGGCGAAGTAGTCTCCCCAGTCCATTTCAAAGCATCTTGTAAAGTATTTGGGTTAAATTTGATGGCCACAACCCTATTATATTTTTTATTTTATTTTATTTTTTATTTTTTTTTTGGGGTAGATATTAAATATAATTATATAATGAATATTTTATCCCCTACCATGTACTTCCTTATATGTGGAGGGCAATGTCAAACAATTGCAGCGTAGCGGGGCCAATTCTTACAATTGCTTTTTATTTATATTAAAAATTAAATTTAATAAATTTTTATATTTTAAATTATATCAAAAATTAAATTTATAAATAAGATATTAATTTTTTATGAGATTTTTATTAGCATATGTTTTTAATCAAATGATAATATTTTTAATTTTTTTTATAATAATTTTAAAATACGGAGATTCACTTTAACACAATCATCATAAATATTTATTGGTAGAAAGAGGAATGGTAAATTATACTTTTCATGCTCTTTTTAAAGTGTTGACTGTAAAGTATTCATTAATTTTATATTATGATATTTGTTTTGAATTATTTATATTAAAAATCTTCACTAGTCTTCTTTATTAGTTCATGTTAAGAAAAGGTATTATAGCTTTCATTCAAAGTAAAAATAAAATTTCATTGTAATTTTCAAAATAAAAAATATATATTTAGTTGTGGGTTAATTTAAAGACTTAAATTAATATATAAAGTTTGGCATTTTAAAATGTTGGAATATTTCATAGAGTGTTATTATAGATTTTTTAATAAGGAATGTGCTGTCAACAATTTATACCCATCAACAAGAGTGGTTTTCTAGTTCTTTCAATCACTCAAAATTAAAAAAATGTAATATTCTAATTTTGTCTTCATGCCAAATAACACAATCATTTATTTGTCTTTTTAATGTGTCCATTGTAGTAATAATATTATTATAATAACCATAATAATAATTTCGTAATAACAATAATAATCAAAATAATAATAAAAATTGTTATTATATGATTAAAGAAATTTAAAAGGCATGAAACTATGCATAGCATATCTCTATAAATGAATCTATGCACAATAATCATTTCAATCGCTTGACTATCATAACAATTACTTTTTTCAATATTTAACCCCAAAAGAGAATAAGATTATTGGGTAACCAAGATAAAGTAATTATTTACCATGATGCATTGTGAAAATCAAAAGTCCTTGGGTTTGTATCCAATTTAAAAAATCATCATAAATTTAAAATTTATTAATATAATTATATCTTCAAACTTTTCTCTTTTATTTTTAAATTGATCACATTTTTTTAATGTTCACATTTTTAACTAGTAACAAATGTAATAGATGTTCTGATTTAGGTTTCAATTGCACAATATAACCTCTTTAATTGAATAGATTTGATAATTATAAATCATATTAATATTCATTGCATACAAATTATTTTTACAAGTAGAATTTTCCTCCACAATTCAATCGTGTATGTCTCTATAATGATCAAATCCATTATTATTATTTCTATGTTAGTGATGGCTCTTGCACTGCGCTTCTTTATTGAGACTTGTTTTTATTGTTATTTGTTACCTTTTATGTTAAATATTTGAAATTATATATATTTGGATGATGTTGCATTCTCTGACACGTTGTGTTTGAGGTTGCAATATATATTTTCACCATGGTTCATGATATGTATACTTTATATATATTCTTTGTGTATTAAATTTTAATAATACAAATTTACTGCAAATTAAAATATATACAATCTCTTAAAATTCTCCATTGGGTGATGCCATTAGGGTAAATTAACAATAGCATTACTAAATATAGACAAAATTAAGGAGATTAGATACTTCTAAAATAATTGAGCTACTTTATAATGTTGATTCCAAATTGATATACATTAATTGACATTCACTAAGCTCATATTCTTGTATTTCCTCTTTTATATGTTGTATTACCCTACTTTTAACTCTCTAAGATAATAAACATTGTAATCATTACTACAATTCAAATATTAGAGGCGGAGACTAGCCGCTACAAGGCTCTTGTCTTTAAAACAAATTTGTTTTCATGTTCTTCATAAAATTATTTCTAAAATGATGTGGAAAATAGTTTTATTTCAATACTTTATAGATTATTGTATACATGTAAAAATGGCCCCTTGATATCTATTTGCCATAAAATTATAAAATTTTATGGTACATTTGTAATTGTCAGTTATTGGCTCAAATTATGCTTTATTGGCACATATTGTTGTTTGTCATTGTGTCCCCCTTCTCTCCCATCCTATTTTTTTGGTAGTTTGATTATTCTTTTAGAGTACATTCATGGGGCTTTGGGTGCCTGTGTCTTATGATCCTATCTTGTTCACTAGATCCCTATATATTTATTGATGAATTAAATTCAAAATGAGATCCTATTGGTGTGCAATCCGACATCAAATGGTCAAAAAAATTTAAGCATCTATAGATCATCTAAAAAATAATCAAAACATTTCTTGTTAGAGTGATCTAATGAGCATTACAAGCATTCTAAAGAAATCAAGTAAGCATTTCAGAGAATGTTCAATATAGCATTGAAGTTCATATTAACAACACATTATATTGCATTCATTTTCTTGGTTGATGGATTACTAAAATTATTGGCGTTATTTTAGATATTGTACACCATTGAGGGGCCTGAAAAATATCAAGGAAGCTCAATTATTCCCTAGTGTAATGCAAGCCCTAAAACACATTATTTGTCTTATCATTTTCAAAGTTAGACTTTCCATAAGGGAAATGATAAGAAATACATTTTCCTAGTGATGAAAGCAAAATTTATAAAAATTGGGCATGGTATTTGAAGCCCAAGATTTGAAAAAAATACATTTGTCAAAAATAAATGACCTACCTAACACTTTTCAAAACCATAGTCCATGTGGTTCTAGATCCAAGAAATGGAAGTTGACGGTTTAGATTATGTCTTCCATTCATCATAAGTTTTCATGGTTTCCTTTCCTTTGCACAAAACCATGATTTCCATTATCAAACTTCAACGAATATTACTAGATCCTTTGATATTCAAGATTCATTTCTAAACTCTCACATTGTATTAATTTGAAAAATTAATTAGGTTTGATGTACTAGTTTACATCTTTTTTAGGCCTAATTAAATGTTTAAAGATATTTATGTTTCAATTTTATTGAAAGCCATTTATTTGTTGTATGTTTTTGTGAACCTATGCTTTCTTACTCCCCTTATAGGGTTAGACCATGCTTTGTTTATGATAGATATAATTTTATTAGTGTCAATCATTTAGGATGTTCCTCTAGGGTTTCATAAAACTATAATTTTTTACCCCTTTTATTTCACATAGTCAATTTCTTTTTTCTAATTTCCCAAGGTTAGCTCTATTGCATGCTCTTAAATCCAATAACCTAAGAAATCCTAAGTCTTAGGTCATTTCAATTTATAATTTTTTACTAAACCCATGTATGTATGTAATGGCTCAACCTTTAGATGTGCTTCTTCAATATGTTATAAATTCTTACGTGAATGTCTTGCATTTTTGTAATGATTCATAAAATAATGATTATGATAGTGAGGATATCATTGATGAAAGTTTAGGAAAAATAGTTTTTAGCCCATTATGTAATGATGTGAATGTTAAATCCTTTCAAGATGGTTATTGGAATGAAAATAAAAAAATATTGTAATTACTAGGCAGAATTAGAAGAACAACATAGGGATGAGAACATTGATAATGTTAAGAAATATGTTAAAAATAACTCCATTGAGATATATAGAATTATGGATATATTGAAATAAATTTCTTATCATAATTTACCCTCTCAAGAATTCATTTCGAGAATTCCTTCTAAATCTACCATTTTATCTAGTGTTGTTGTTATTCTTCCTTCTCAAAATGCCATGTTTTCAAATTTTAAATATGTTTCTTTTTCTATTCCTTCTCAGCATATAATTCCTCCAAATTATCAACATATTTATATTTATACTCAAGTACCTTCAATTGTCTGATGTGTTTATGTGTGCCTTCCTATTGTGTCTAAAAATCCTCCAAGTTCAAATGTTCTACCCATGTTTCAAAAATCACTTTCTCATTATGTTCTTATTTAACCATAAAAATATAGATTAGGGAATCTAGGGTCAAAGGGGATAGAGATAGCCTAGGGCGCAAGGGTGATAAATTATCTCTATAGTAGGCCAATTATTTATGAAACTCAGATATATCATATATACTGAATATATTATACTGAGATATGATAAAAATGAAAAGTACAACTATACTAGATATTACAATGATAATGAAAATAAGTACTTAGCTAGTTTTGATGCTAATATAAGTGTGGATCTAGAACAAGTAGGAAACAAACTAAAAGAGTATTCTAGAATTATCGCTAAATTTTGGATTAAGTGCTTATGTATCTATAAAAACTTGCGTTAGTTTGGGATGATTGTGTGGATGCTAATATCTGAGTCACATGTAGGTGTCCTTTATGGAATACCTATTGAAACAGGATTCAACCACCTAGATGCTTCTAGGTTTTTCATCACCTTCACTTTGGTGCATTCAAATCTGGGTCATGGATTCTCACTCCTTGTCAAATATCAAAACCCTAGTTCTTCCTCCTCATATGTGTCAATCTATTGTTGATGTGGATTTTATGCACACCATGTAACCTTATGAGGTAGCCTTTAACATTTTAGGATTAGTGAAGAAATATTTACTTTGAGGCAAGAGTTACAAGGTATTGGGTTTTATAAACAACTTATTGGTGGAATAGCAGTGAGTGGAGTAATTATTTGCCTCAAATGGTTTGGATACGGTATGAATGTAGATCTACGTGAGATGGGTGGATTGATAAAGGATCTAACATAAATTAGGTAGGATAAAAATAAACTCAAAAAAGAGGTAAAGGTAGGGTAGGAAAGAAGGTATGTGGTTGAAACAAGATGGAACCTTTCTAAGGTAGCTCTTGAACTAAGTGTTGGACAAGCACTCAGGAACCAATGTTTATTGTAAGCTACTATAAGCATACCAACAATCAAATCCAGTTAAGAGTCCAAGGGAACAATAATATAATAAACTTTAGCATATATAATCAAAGGTGGTTGTATTTGTGAGATTACAATTGCACATATATAAAGAGAGATTATTATTATTACATAAAAGGTATTCAAATTAACAATAACAAAATATGAATAATTATATTAAAATAATACTAATATAGAATGAAAAGACTAGGATACCAATTTGATGGAACTTACTTCAAGATTCATAGGTTTGGAGAAGAACAAGATTTGCACATCAAGACCAATTGCAGAATAATCCGTAGAATTTCTTATTAATCTTAATAGCCAAAATTATCTTCTCTTTGGGATTGGGAAGATACAAATATATATAGGCTTGGGGAGGGTATGCCTCATCTTCTAATTGAAGTCTAAATTTACATCTCTAAAAATAGAAATGTGTTTTAAAATCATGTAAATCATGCATGTATAAAAGTTTGTGCATAAATAGGACCTCTCAACCAAAATACAATATGTCTATACCAAATAAATTTGGAACCATCAGTCCTAAATTAATTTAAACATGTAAATGTATATTTTTTTTTAGGGTGGTGCTGATGTGGCACCACTAGAAGAAGCAAATGGTTATGTCATAGTTGTGGAGATAAAAGTAGTTGTTGTACCTCCTTGAGTGATCAAAATTGGCCCTATTAAAGTATGCATCACTGCATATCTAGAAAATTAGCGACCTTATGATGATGTGGCAACACTTGTAGTTGAATGTGTGATTGGTACTAACCTTGATGTTCCCTCTATGGCCTTGATTTGTTTAAAATATTAATGCACTATTTCAAACTCTTGATTAATAATATCAAAATTGAGTAGGGTAGGCTTAAATATTTTGATCGATTTAGCCATCAACCTTGTATGATCTACTTTTGAGATATAAAACTCTACTCCAAGGGCTCCAACCTTAGTTACTTTGTCTTTATCAAAATTTATTAGCTGTAAAATCTCATCATTAGTCTTATAGATAGTTCCCTCAACTTCCTCCTTAAAGCTATTTGTAATTGATTTAAGGAGTGTCTCAAAATTGGATCTATTTACTAGCTCTCTATTAGAGTTTATCACATTTGTGACCATCATATCTCCCAAAATTTATGATACCTCATTTTCCTATTTTTTAAAATGTCCCATCAAATCCTTCATTTGCATATGCTAGTTAAGGGCACCATCCCATTTTACAGTTATATAACTCAAGGCCCATGCAACATCTTTGCTGGACATCAAGTTTAGGTGATTGAATGTGCCACTTCAGACACATTAAACCAAAAAGATAATACTTTTTTCAAATTATTTTAACTAGTGCCATATTTAATCACCTTCATCTTTTCAAGTTGACTTTCATCCCTAGAGGCATGAATATTATTCAAAATTTTGTACAACCTTGTGGCTACACTCTGTTTACTATCTAATTTTTTTTTAGGGGCATGGATAATTTGTCTCTACAGTAGCTTCTGTTGTGCCTCCTCCTTGATCTTAAACATTTCCTTCATAGTTTCTCTAGCTGAGTCTACAAAATAACAAAAAAACCTATGTATATTCTATTTGGTCATTTGGATTCTTTTTAGCCTTTTTAGCCCAGGGAAATGGGTTTTTCCTTTGTTTAAACTCTATTCCTCCATTACATTTATGTTCATTGCCTTCCTCTTCTTCACCATATGAATTGTGCCACTCTACCTATCAAAATGAGTGGAGATTTTAGATAGCTATATAATGACCAACTTATGTCTATCATCTCTTCATCCTTGTAGTTTTTTAACCCATTAGGGGATAATAAGTTCCCATTATTCGTTTGGTTGACTCGGGTGTTCAGAGGTAGAGGATGGAGTGATAATAGGAGGGGGAATTATTGTTGGAGGTGTCAATGAAGCATTGATTTGAATAGGGTACATGAGGGGTGGCTAAATAATTCTTTGCCATCCTAATGTTTACCTTTGAGGTGTGACTTTGGCCACATATTTAATCAATCCTAAAGTTTTCATAATTATTATTGTGGCTAGTTATACAGGTGTATATTATGGAAAATGTAGCTCTATTTGATATGAATACTTTGGAGGGAATGGTGGCCCTTGTGGGTAAAAAATATAAAATGAAACCAAATTTTCAAAATAAAATTTCTTTTTCAAAGCCCTTATTTGGGTTGATGTTGAAAGAATAGAAGAATCAATTAAACTAAATAATCATGGAATTAGAATGGTAGGTGAAAAATATGTAGCTGAAGTATATATGAAAGCAATAGAAGCATCAAGAGAAGAGATTACCTTATTTATATCTTGTCTCTCTTCCTCAGTGAGGATCTAATGGCCTAATGCTCCAACTAGAATTTCTTCTTCTTGCAAGCTTCTCAGTCTCATTGCTTTGGCATTTTCTAGTTGTGCTTCCTCTTCTATTTCATCTTAGGTTCTTTATGTAGGGTGCCAACACACCCCATATTCACAAGTTCATATGGGGACCCTCTTATTTCAGCATGACTAGTCATTTTCATTATTCTACCTCATTTGAATGATATCAATACTTATGTACTATGTTAGTGTTTCTTCCTCATTAGGGTTAATTATGTTTTGTCTCTAGTTTAAGTGGAAGATAATTTATTTATGGATTCTTTATTTTGGGCATCTAATTTTCACATAAGGCTATGGAATTGATGTACTCATTGTTCTTGTGTGTTAATTCATTTAATCTATGATCTTGGCACCTTCATGGTAATTTTATCCACATTTAATCTAGAATAGATTATCTATTAATTTTGGAGCTTTATTTTAATCCCAAATCCCTTTCCTAGCTTGTCACAGGGTAGATTGGACCTTAGTTTATTTGAATTTCTTATTAATATAGATCCTTTGTCTATTTGCCAATGGTATTCTTTGATAGGGTTATTTAGGTTTCTTTGGATATTACAGATAAGTCTCTCCTCATCTATATTTTTCTCATATCATTTGTTATAATAACATGCTAACCCCATTAAAGTTGTTTGAGTTATAATCTATATGCATAGAACCCTGAGTTGTAGAAGATATCACATAACCTTAGGTCATAGATCCCAAGTTCTAGTAGGATGCATAAAGCCTCGAGTTCATTATGGATAGTGTAATAGAGAGGCATTCATAGATGGTCTTCACCCAAATCATTGAGAAATCAAATAAGTTTTGAAGTATCAAGAAATCCCAAGAAACCAAGAGTAAAGGGATGAAAAACTTAGAGTTTTTTTGAGCTCCTAAAGTTCCAAGATCCCTTTCCTAGCATAGGAATTTTTATCCAATCAACGTATGCCATGTGGAAGTGGTAAGGTAATATTATCAAGATTCCCAGAGTCACAATCCCAAACATGTTAGAGGTTAAAGTACAGATCTAATAAAGAGACAATAATGCCCCTGGTTATAGATCTATCAATTCTAGAATAAGATTCTCAAGCTAACATAGTTGTCAAATGTCAAAGTTGGCAGAGGCCACAGGTATCTAGAGGGTGCCATGTATACTAGTAGCATGAGATCAAAGGTTAAATTAAAGTAAATATTAAAAAATGACTAAGTCTTTTACATCCCTTGAGCCCCAATATCATGCCACATGGCATGATCTTAGTGACCTATCCTAATGAAGAGTCAATGGGATATGCAAATTTCTATGCCCCTAAGGGCTTGATATTATGCCACCTTGTACCATATTGGGATCCTAGTAGACCAAATATAAACTAATAATGGCAAAGCTTCATGCCCCCAAGAACCTAGTAAATTAATAGGTTACCACTTAATACCATCACAAGATCCTAGAGTGGTGATAATATTGAGCTCAGGACCATCTAGACTTAGGGTGTCAAACTTTTTAGATCATTGGGAGAGCTTGATGAATGAAGAGGAACCATGTTAAATTTGTTAGACATGCCAGTCTTCCAAGGTGTCAGACTTGTCAAATCCCCAAGAGAGCCTAATGAATGAGGAAGATCCATGTGAAAGCTATCAAACCTACTAGTCTCATAGGGATGTCAAACTTGATAGAGCCCTGGCAAAGTTTGTGAATGAAGAAGATCCATGTGGAAGCTATCAAACCTATCAATCTCCTAGGGGTGTCAGACTTGTTAGAACCCTATGAGAGCTTAGCGAAAGAGGAAGAGCCGCTTGGAATATGTTAGAGATGCCAATCTCATAGGGGTGTTAAAATTTTTAAATCCTTGGGAGAGCTAGGTGAATGAGGAAGAACCACATACAAACTTTTAGAATTAATAGTATTTCAAGGGTGTTAGACTTGTCAAAGCCCTAAGATATCCCAATAAATGAATCATGCCACATGACACTTCCTACAAATTGACAAAGAAGGCCTAAGAAGAAAAAATGGCTACTAGTTGGTAAAATTAAAGCATAGGTGAAATTTGAGTGAATTAATAAGGAAACACCACATGGAAATAACATCAACCAAGAGGGATATGCAAAACTTGATGAGCCACATGGACATGCCAAGTCATCAAAGGGGCCATGAGATTGAAAATTGATGGCTTATATAGTTTTTAAGAATGTCAAACCTATGAATAGGCTACACACTCAATTTGATGACAAAATATTAAGTTGTTACTTGGCTAAAAGGACAAATTTTAACCTTTAATAGGTGTGGTATCTAAACTACAATTCATGCTCAAGCTACCAATCTGTTAGTAAATATATCAAAATCCCAACTGCATTCCTTAATCATCATTGAATATTGTAACTTCCCTAGTAGTAGGATGAGTGGTATTTCATTGATAGAATATGTCTATTTAATGGGAGGTAATTTCCATTGAGAGGGTTCGACTCTTTTGGTACTAAAACTCTTTTGGGATTGAGCCAGGATTGCACTTGCCTTTCCCCTTTGTTTTAGCCTTGATTGTTATCCAATGGTCAACATTTTGTTATGCCCAACATATGTATAAATCATGCCAAGAATATACCTACCCCTTTCTTTCTCTATTTTTTGGTTTCGTTTGCTTGCTTGAAGACATCGATTCTAATAGAATACATGTAGATTGATAAAAAGGGATTTTGATTCTATTATGTCTTTTTCATTAAAATGTATTCAATCTTTGATTTATATTTCTAATTGATATTAATAATATCATTATCCTTTTTTATAGAGATGATTATGATAATTATATTTTACATATGCTAATTTAGTTCCTTTTAGGTTTTTTTTATTTTCTTCAAAACATTTTATGTTTTATGTGCTTTCATCTATAAAGTGTTTCAATAATATTTGATACAAGTCTTTTCTTGTTTATATTAGTGAAGGATATACATTTTGGAAATTCATTTTTATAAATGATTGTCTCAATTAAGATGTGCAACAACTATTTTAATTGATCTATTGAATTTGTTCATACTTTATTCTAGTCTTTTCTTGGTCATTATATGCACTTAATGTAGACTATCTATTATACTATCTTTAAAATGTGTTTAATGGATAAATGACATTCATATCAGTGCCATTATAATTTTTACCACTGAGTGGCTCATGTTTGTGTAGTAGCTAGACTAGACACACAATGGTATAACTGTGGTTTGACATGCTTTTGATTTCTTGGCATCAAGAGGCTCGTTTAGATCAAAGATAACACCCATATTTTCTACCTTGACCTCTCCCTCTCATGTTTATTTTAGTGATATTCCTACCTTAGTTTAGGATGTGAAAGGACTTATAGTGAAGAATATTTAATCATTTCATCAATTAAATCAAACAAGAACTAGATTTAGACATTCCATTAGCAAGAGACCTGGTGAACCTTTGGTGGCAATAATTTCTACTCTCAAAGAATCTTTGGGAACCACTTGGCCCATGACCTGACTAGAATAGTCATAAAATTGATGGGGACATTTTCCCATATACTATTAACCCATTTTGTCCTCTTGGATCAGCTAATCCAATAACTCATTCTAAATGGGTCACAAATTCGACACTAACATTTATGACATTCTAAGGAGGGCCCATTATTCCTTAATTTATTATCTTGTGATGGTTGTTTGTTTGAAAGCAACATTTACTCCACTAAAATGGTCATGTATACAATCATAAATGCATCAAGTCTATAAATAAATCCCAACTCAAATAAGATAGATCCTACTTACACTTTCGATTGGGGATACATTAGATAATCAAGAACATGGCCAATATTTGGATCCACTAGACCCAATTAGGGGATATTTTATCACTATAATAATACTAGGAAGGGTTCCAAAGCCTCCAGTCAAGTAAAATTAATCAATAACCCTAACTAATCCCTATGCTTTCACATTCACTAAACTAATAACAAGTAAAGCCAAAAAATCTAATCTAATACTCACCAAAGCTTGTGGCACAATATGGGGGTTAGTAAATAAATGGAAATAAAAATGCATAAGAGAATGTTAATTAAGCTATGTATGAGTAAGATGCTAATACATGGAGAAGAAGAATAATATTATTTGAAATCCAATATTTATGCTACTTCTATCTACTAAAGAGAGGAGCAAAGTTAGAGAATACTTATTTGAAAGATGAACCTGTTGAGACTCAATCTCTTCCTTGGCTAAAGGGGATTCACAAGAGATTGTTTGGTTTGTAAGGATCACTAAGAAAGGTCAAAGCATCCAAGACTTCTCCACAAGACTAGATTCTCCAAGTATAAACCCTAAGCTAAAACTCCTTAAGTAGAATGTTGGAAGAACAAATTGTAAATAAGTTCAAGAGAATAATAACTCTTGATGTCTCTCTAATAGTGGTGAAATGATCTTGTATATATAGGTGGATTTGACCCTAATCCATTCCAAAAAAATTGGTCAATAGGGTCGACCTAGTCAACCTAGTACTTTTATGGACAAAAATTCACTAGGTCAGCGAGGAGTTGACCTAGACCCTATATAAATTTCACCCATACTAGTACAAGGTTGACCCAATCAACCTAGTACTGTAAACTATAAAAATGGGTTTTAGGTTAGGAAAAAGGGTACAAAAGATGGTAAAATACTAGAGGAGCGTGTAAAAGAGGAGTAATAGCTTAGGGAAATGTTTTTAAGAGATGGTTGTATTGATAATAAGTGGAAATAAGGAACAATAATCATGTGAAGCACCAATGTTCTACCCACCCCTTTCATGGTACACCCCTTAGGGTATGTACTTAGAGGGACTGAGACTCAATAGGTTTCTACACGATAGAAAGCATCAACATTTGATAAAATTTTGAAAATATTATGTGTATACATATGCCCCACTCTAAGCTTATCACGTGTCACTTAGGTACAATAGGGGATGGTGCTTCGAGAAAGAATATAGTAACACACAACACTGAGGCTAAAAAAAAGTTGAATTATTTTAAAGCATAAAATAATTGAAACAAATTATAGAAAGGGAAATAACTAAAAAAGTAAATATATGCGTACCTTGACTTACCTTTATTGCTATATGGTTATATTTTGTGTTTGTAGATTTGATTATAGAGGGTGCAAAAACTACTTTTAATAAACCCAAGAATACAAATCTAAAGAACAAACAAAAACAAATTTAGGAAAGCTAAGATAATTGGTGCTATGTGGATGAGATGTACTTGGAAATTTGGTAAGCTAGGGTGATAATTGCCATGTTAGACCAAATGACCAAGTCAAAAGTTAATGTGAATAAGGTAATCGAAAACCCAAGGCTATTAAAGGCCAAAAAAATCAAACAAATAAACCTTAATTAAGAAAGACAAACTCACCAAGTCAAGCCAAGGATACATGTCAAAAAGATGGTAATCAAACATCAATATGAGAGTAGTAACAATCCTTACTTTTACAAATATGGGGAAGAAAAACAATTATAAAACAACATTGATGAGTGACCAATAACAATCCTTACTTAATCATCAATGGAAAAATCTACATAAAAGGGAAAACAATATTGATGAAAGCAACATTGATGAGTGAGAAGTAATAAGCCAACCTCACTTAATAATGGAAAAAGTACATGAAAGTAGAAATGAACTTAGGCATCCATAAAAGGGTAGTACAACAATGATAATTGGTGAAAAAAAGCAAATTATCTTTTAAAATGTAGAGCCATGGTGTAAAGAAAGTAATCCATAGTTGATCAAACATGTTGTTTTGCACTAGGGATAGATTAAACTAAAACAAAGGAGTGCTAGCATGTTTTTAAGATGTGAAGAATAAGGAAGTATAGAAAAATGAGAAAACATATTTAGAATCACAATTTTTATATTAAGGGGAGAAATGAAATGGGTGGAGGGGAGAATGAAGGAAAAATAAAGGTAGAAAAATTGTTTATCAAAGCCGAGACACTCAAATTAGGTTTGTCAAAACAAGAGAACTGTCGACCTTAAGGACTATGAAGAACTTCTCTTAGCTACATAAGTCTTAGGTCAATAAATGAAGTATGTAGATCTTACCACAAAGGCTATATTCATGAAAAGTAAAATGAAACTACCTTCCCACAATGTGTTCCCCATTCTTCAAGACCCCTTATAGAGCCTTTGGTTTACTACAAAGATTGGGTACCTACATGAGAAAGTAAGTAGCACCATAGAGTTTGTTGAATTCTCCTATTCCAATATATTATCCTACAACACCCCAATGGACCTTAGCTCTATTATGAGGCCAACTGTGAAGTTTGAGCTTCAATTGGAGATAGGATATATGCTTGTAATTATGTCTTTTGGTGTGATATTGAATTTTGAGATTTATATGTTACCTTTTGTATGTCATTGCATTTTGTTTTAAATTATTTGGATTTTAACTTTATTGATGGCTTTTTCTATTCCTCCATATGGATTCAAAAACCAAACATGGGTGCTAGAGATGACTTTCATTTGAATACTTTGGACTTGGTTATGAAGAGAGAGAACCTTAGAGAGCATGGTATTTAAGAGTCTCATAAATCTAGGTGAAATAAAAGTGCTATCTTGACTTAGACCTTGTTTTATCTAATGTGGAGTGAAAGGAAAGGAAATCAAGATAAGGGAAACATGAAACAATTTGAATTACTTCAAATCGCAAAAAATGTGACAAAAGGGTGAAAAAGGGATACAATGATAGAAAAGTGTAATTCCATATTATATGAATGAGGGAAATGGAGGAAAACGTGATAACATATATTTTAATGCAAATTTCATCTATCAAAAGAAGCAAAAGTTAAAGTTTGAGAAAAAAGGATCAATAACTCGTAACCATTGCAAAACACATTCTAGAAAAGGCATGATAAAATGGTGATTTTATGAGGAAGGCTAGGTCCTATCCATGGTATTACACTACAAATCATAAAATAAAAACCCATGAGGGTGCTAAAAATAATTAGAAAAAATAAGTGTGATAAGAAAAATATAGTATTTGTGAGGAAGCCCAGGTCCCATCCATGATCTTATGCTACGAATCACAAAGGAAAAACCCAAGGGATACTAAAAAGTGTGTAAAAAGTATGAAAATAAAGATGATAAAAGTACATCATGAGGAAGATAGGGTCCTATATGTGGTTTTAAAATGTAACTCATGAGAAAAAGGGAAACCAAAGGACCAAAAAGGACTATGGTTTGTGAAAAGAGAGAACTATTGCAGAGGGTAAGATCCATGTAAGTAACCTAAAAAAAGTGTTAGATAGATGATATGTAAAAAACATGAAAATAATGGAATGATTAGGCAAAATTCTTCTTGAGGAATTGTGCATTGGTGGGATCTTTAAAAATATGGCCTTCATTGGTTTGAAAGTGATAAGTACTTAGACCAAGAATATCTCTGACTAAATAAGGACCCCACCATTTTGGGCATATTTACCTTATTTGTCATGAGTTTAATATAATTTAAGGACAAGGTCACCAACATTAAACATGTAGACTTTAACATGTTTGTTATTTTGTTTGGCATCACAAGCTTTGTATTGGTGATTGTGTTACAAAGTAGAAAGATGACGTTCATCAAGAAGATTAAGGGCATGAAGGTGAACTTCATATAATTATTCATCATGTATGATACCATGAAGAGATATATGGAGAGAGGAAATCTAAAATTATAATGGAAGGATTGACTTAGAACCAAAAACTATAGATAATGGTGTTGCCTTAGTGGCAGTACATATGCTAGTTCGATAAGCCCAAAGAGCAGGATGAAGATGAAGATGTCAATCCATGCGAGTTTCAAAAATTATATTTTGGAGAATTTTATTGGTGGCCTCAGCTTGGCCATTATATTGTGGATGGTAAGGTGTGGAAAATTTATGATTGATTTTGAATTTAACATAGAGCTATTTGACATTCTTATTTTAAAAATTACCATCATTATCTAAAATGATAGTATGAAGTACACCAAAGCGGAAAATAATTTGATTAAGGATGGATTTAGAAATGGTTAAACTAGTGAAATTAATAAGGGGCATAGCCTCAACCCAGTTGGTAAAATATTTTGTGGCTATAATTATAAAGACATGCCCATCTTATGATCGAGATAATTTATCGATAAGATATAATCCCCACATGGAGAATGGTCAGGGAGATTCAATAATTTAAAGCTTGGCTGGGGGTGAATGAATTAGATCATCATGAAGTTGGTAAGGAGTACACTTTTTAGAAAATTATATGGCATCCTTTTCAAGAGTAGGCTAAAATTATCCCATATATATGTATTTGCAGGTTGTAGCATGTCTATTATAATGGCCACCATAAATGCCCCCATGTGCTTGTTCAAGAAGAGGAGGAAACTCATCTTACATAACACAATAGAGTAAGGTACCTTCAACATTGTGATAATAAAGGATGTTATATCTAAATACATACTTAAAATCTTATTTGTGAATGTGAGTCTTTTCATAAGAATCTAGGTTGAGAAGATAAGTTTGATGCTCCAAAAATTGAATGATATCTTTATATCATGAGATTTGTCAAATGGTGATACCCTTGATGTGGTAGATAAGTGATTAGGTGGCTGAATAGAGGATGGAAATTTTATTATTTGGATAAGAATATTAGGATCAAAAATAACTTAGTGCAGATGAAAAAGAGATGTGGAAGAAGCAAGGGAATCAACAATGGAATTTTGATCTCAAGGGATAGGTTCAATGGTGAAAGAAATGAAATATTTGGTGAGAGTGTTTGCAATTTGATGATAAGAAATGATATTTTCAATTTTTCATTATTAATCATTATTGACTTGGCAATAAATGAGATGAGAATCACCTAAGGCATGTAGGTATTAGATATCTAAATCAAGAGCAACTCTCATGTCTAAGATTAGAGATTTGTACTCTACCATATTATTAGTGATGTCAAATGTTAAGAAAAAAGTTAGAGGGATGATTTTTCCAAGAGGACTCATGAGAATACAACCTTCCTCAGCTCCTTAAAGGAATTTAGCATCATCAAAGTGAAGGGTCCAAGTATCCTTGTGTAATTTGATATTAATTTTTAGGAAGTTCTTTGATAATTACTTTTGGTTTAGTAGTATTAGGGAGGATAACAAATTTGTCAAGATCACTTGCATCAAGATCAACAATTAAGTTATGGAGGTAATCTTTAAGATAAATAGATTGGTTGAGACCTTCCATATAGAGAATGTTATCATCAGGAAGATTATCATGAAGGTGATTAGTAGTAGGCACAAAAGTTGTTGCAAGTTGATTGGATATGATTTGTACTTTGATAACTTTTTGAGTAATAATTTAGAGATAAAATTCCTTAAGGAGGACCATCCACTTGCCAATTCTATCTCTGAGAAGAAAGGACTTGGAGAAGAAGTGATGAAGGGGGTAAAAATGAATGATGACATAAGTGGTCTGATAAAACATGAAATGTCAAAGTTTTTTAATTATAAAATACAATCATGTTCAAATTTTTTGTAACATTTCTCATAATTGAGGATGCCTCAAATGATGTAATAGATGGCATACTCTCTTCTAGTATCATCTTGTTGGGCAAGCATTACCCCAACTGATATGGGTATGGAAGAAGTATATAGGATTAAAGTTCAATCATTTGAAGGAAGATGAAGCATAGGTGGGTGAAGAAATGATTCTTTCATGTTATCAAATGATTTTTGACAAGGGTCTGTCTATTATAAAACATTACCTTTCTTAAGAAGAGAATTGACGAAGTGGATACAATAATACATTTTGGGGATGAATTATCTAATTGCCCTAAGTTTTCTGAGATAAGTGTGAATGTATAAAATGGAATGAGGAATGGTCATGTTGACGATAACACTATTCTTAGCAGGGTCATTGTTGATGCCACAAAGAGAGACTAAAAATCCTAATAGTTTTCTAGATGTGACACCAGAGACACATTTGTAAGTATTTAGTATAACTTGGTATTTTAAAAGATGGTTGAAGATGATGGCAAGATCAAAAAGATGAGTCCTGCAACTTTTAGATTTATCAATGAGGTCATCCACATAGGTCTCTATAATTTTTATGGATAAGATCATGAAATATATGATTCAATGCTCATTGATAAGTAACTTTGAAATTTTTGAGGTTAAAGGGAATTTTAACATAGAAATAGGTGTCCCATTTCATGGTGAAAGTGGTCTTATGTTAATCCTCAGAGCAATGTGAATTTGATTGTAACCCAATAAGCCATCCATAAGAGATAACATTTCATAGTTGGCTATGGAATTAATAATGGCATCTATTGAAGGTAAAGGAAAATTATCCTTTGGATAACTTAAATTAAGATTATGAAAATCAATGCAAATGTAAATGATCATAATGACCTTTTTACGTATGAGAACTATGTTAGAAACCCATTTAGAGTAATCTAATGGCTTGATAAATTTAGCATTGAGAAGTTTGATAATTTCTTTGTGATATAAAGTGGAAACCTCAGGTGGAAATTTTCATTTATTTTGATGCATAGGTTTGGCATCGAGATAAGTGATGATGTTATGCACCATAATGCTAAGGTCAATATTAGGCATGTCCTCATAGGACTAAGTGAAGATCTCATGATATTTACTAAAAAATAAATTAAAATTATCATATTCAGTAGGTGAGATTTTGAGATAAATTGTAATTGGTCAAGGACATGATGGAGTACCATATTCAATGTGAGTAGTTTCTTCAATAAGCATAGCATTGCCATCTTGGAAATGGTATGGTGAATTAGGTAAAGAGAAAATTGGATTAGATTTAGGATCAATGCTAGCGATCAAATTATTGAAACAAGAGGCTTTGCTTTTGAAATTCCCAAGTTTGTGATGTTGTCGAGTAAGTTAAGGTTCTCAAGTATGAAGTATTTTGGGAATAGCTTCATTGCTCGGTAAAGTGGGAAGAGGACCATAATACTCAAAATCTACTTTGAGATCAATAATTTGATTACCATGGCTATCATATTTAGAATGTATCTGATGGACATCAATGGACTTGGCATCTAATGTAATCTCAAAATTAAGAGAAGTAGATGGGATTGGTATATCATTAGTTTCTATAATGGGGGAAGAATCAGGTATAGTCATGGGATCTATAAGTGATAGAGAAGATGTAATAATTTCTAGAGGTTTAGAAGGTATGATTTGTTATAACATCCAAGAAGTATCAAGAAGCATAGAATTGGTAGGAGGTACATGACCTTCAAGATCTAATTCATGATCCATGGAAATGGTATGGACATCTTGATTAAAAGCATGTATTTGAGCTAAGGTTTTTTAATAATGTTGAACATCCAAGTCTTAATATTGAGCTTGGGCCATTATGTAGTTATTGTTGACCATTTTTTCTCCACAACCCATAATGGGTCAACCCCCCTATATTCAAAATCTTGTATAGGGGATTTTTATAATGTCATAGGGTATGTTGTGGCTTTATTTGATCTCATTTCATATGCCATTTTTAAGTGGGTCATAGCCTAGCCTAGTCCTTGTGTCTTCTAGTGTCTTAAGGATCATTTTGATCATATATGCAAGTAGCAAATTTTCATGGAGTTGAGCAATTGTAAGAACATGTCCAAAAAAGCTTAAGGTTACACTTGGGAGTTTTGTTCAACTTTTGACCAAGTGATTGAAGCATTCAAATTTCCTTCAGAGGAAGTTTCCACATAAATCCTGCAACAAATATACAAGGATTAATTATTTTGGGACTTTTGTTTCAAGGTTTTTGGCTAAGTGTCAGGAATTGTTTCAAACATTTTGTTCGAAACAATTTCCTTGAAGGGTCATTTATTCAAAGGGAATATTTCAAAGGTCATGAAGGGTATATTACAAGAAAGTGGTCTAATACACTTCTCTCAAAGGGAAATTTTTCAAGCAAGTGTCCTCTACAACTTTCTCAAAGGGCAGTTTCTCAAGAAAATGGTCCACTTCAATATTTCTAAAGGGCACTTTTTCTTCACCAAAAGGTCCAATTCAAAATATTGAAGGATCTTTCTAAGAGAAAATGGCCCAAATTAGATTTTTTGAAGGGTAAGTCTTCAATGATTTAGACTAAATATAAATCTTGAAGGGCACTTTTCCAAGCAAAGTGTTCCAAAAAATTCCTTGAAGGGTATGTTTCTCAAGGAAATAGTCCACTTCAAGGTTCCAAAGGGCATTTTATTGACAAAGTGTCATATACATTTTCTCTAAAGGATATTTCTATAGTGAGGTAGACCAAGTTAAAGTTTTGATGGGCACTTTTCAGAGGGAAAGGAACCAAGACATGAATTCTTATAGGCATTTTATCTGCAAGAATTTTTCAAGGCAAGGATAAGGCAAATGAATTCCTTTGGAAAAAGTGTTCTATGAAAATCCTGAAGGAATTGTCCAATAAAAGGTCTAAAGGAAATAACCATTTGATTTTAAAAGGTCCTGGACATCCCCACAGATGTCAAATACAAGCCCCTATAACTAGTCTTTTGGATTTGAAAATATAGAGATGTTCATTTTAATGTCAAGTTTAAGCTAAAAAAAGTAACTCATTTTGAGCTTAAATTTGATGGTGGCATGACTATCAATGAGGATTGCACAAATGTTAAATAACATCTTGTAGACCATCAATTTTAAGATCATGAAGTAGCCATTGGGTTTCAAATAGTGGGTCCTGACAAGATCAATGATACTCACTCGATCATACATCTTAATCTAATAGTGCAAGATAAGTCAAACCATCAAAGAGATCAAGGGGTTAACACATGGCACAAGTGTGTGAAGCTATATATTGAGAGCAATATATTGAGGATTAATGCATGTTTGACATGTGGCATAGGTAGGGACAAGGTTAATAATTCAAAGGTAGATATGAGGGCTCACATTCATTTAAACCTGGCAAATCCAATAAAGTGAGCTGAGTCAAAATGGTTAATAAAACTCAAGGGTAAATGGGTACATGACAAATAGCATAATCACATTTGATTGGTAAAATATCGATGGCTCATGGACATCCATGCATAGGCAGATCTAATGGTGTGAGATGAATTTTAGATTTGGTAATCTAAGCTAGTTCTCGATGACCAATCAGAACAACAAGGAGCCAAGTGATTTAGGCAGAGGTTGAAGAGTCAATTTTTGACTAAGGCAATCAAGCATGATGGATCCAAGCTCAAACACATTTTATTTTGAGCTAGGAGTGTATTTTTTAGGATCAAATGGTGCCATTGAAAACTTGCAGAATGAACATGTAGACTTCAAAGGTCATTGCCAAAGCCAACTACATGAGAGTGACCTTTCTCCCCTCTTAAACATGAATCACAACAAACCTATTTGGAGTGGTTTAGTATTAAGGCAAATCCCTAACAAATTGATCTAGTTGTTTTAACTAGATGGATGCTTGAACCCAGTGGAAATGCTTGATTCTACCATTGTAACTACCAAGGAGGATCAAAGAGGGAATATTGTAATTATGTCATGACAAAAAGTGACCTAGATCAATCGAATGGTCTGAAGGAGCATATTTGTAGAGGTAGTTTCAACTACAGTTCAAATTTTTGAAGTAATTGATTCCACTTTTAAGCACTAAGGCCCCCTTTTTCTTGCGACCTTTCTTCTATAAGTATAGCTCTTGAGCTATTGTAAAGATAACCCACAACATGTATGGTGAAGCCCTACTAGACTGATGTTATATTTTCCCATTGAACATTAATACAAGTTTTTTTTTTTGAGTTTTGAACAATTGTCTAAGTCTACAAGTGATGTATGGTGATGAGAAGTGATAACTCTCTATCCTTCCTTCCCTTATCCTTTCATGTCTGAGCAAGAGTTTTTAATCTAATAGTTCATATAGAGTGTAGTCTAGCATGTAAAGTCTCTTAAAGTGTATGCCTATTCTTAGAGAGTGAAATCTACCCTCTGGCTCATTTTCCTTGTATAAATACTCACACCTCACCTTTATATTAAAATATTCATGTTAGAACCCATTGAGACTTAGAGACTAGCTTGTATACTTTGTTTCATTATGGTATAAAATATGATGGTCATGCGGAATATATTCTTGGTGCATCACCTTCTTTAGATTAGGTTCAATTTATGCATTTTATAACTCTTTTCCTCACAAATAAGTAGTAGTTTAAGTGGCAAATATTTCACAATACATTCAAGGAACTAGCCCTTAAAATCTAGAGGCTCACTTCTACTATAGGTACACCCACATACCTAGAAGTGTTTCCATATTGCCAAAATATGGAAGAAGATTTAACACACTCTTATAGGGTGCAAGATTTAACATCAACAATTTTGGTATGACCGATGGGACCCATTATCTTCAAGACAATTTGTCAAGGTAGATGCTACTCTTGACAAACACTAGCTATAAACTGGTGTGCTACCCAATATTTGGTGACTCCTCAAAGTAAATATAGTTTTAGACCATTTTTTGGTGATAATATTGACCCTATAATTCTTGGTCCTCACTAGGTCATCCTTTGCTAGACCATCCAATCCTATTAATCCACCCATTCAACCTGAAATCCCTCTTACAATTCAATACCCACAGCCTAATCTGACCTTTGAAGAACAAGTAGATTTTTCTAGAGAGGAAGAAGAAGAAGAAGAAGAAGAAGAAGAAGAAGAAGAAGAAGAAGATGATGATGAAGTGGAAGATATTTAAGAATAAAAAATATCTAGACCTTATGGTTTCCCTACCTTCAACACTGATAATCCCATTCAACTTCATGCATATGATGCCATCCCTCCCAATGTCACAAAAAGTGTGCCCACATTCAATGGTGAGGGTCATATCACACCTAGTGAGCACATTAAATGTCTCTAAATTTTGTAGTTTCCATAATATTGTCTATGAAAACATTTCCATTAGGATCCTTACCATGTCCCTTAAAGGGAAGGCTCTTGATTGGTATAGGAATCTAGAATATGGATGCATCACAACATGGGATGAGTTTGGAGTGTTGTTGACTTCCAGATTTGGGAATGAAAGTGACCATGCCTCTCTCATTCATCATCTCAATGTGATAAAAAGAGGGCCCAATGAGACAATGATTGACTTCAAAAAAAGGTTTTAGAATAATTGGCATAGGTTGCCTCCTCCCATGAGACCACCTGCTAGTTTTGTGTTCCCTACTTAATTGAAATCCATTGGGACTGAAATTACTTTCATGCTTCAATCTATGGGTGGTTATGCCCTCCCTAAAACATATGAGCTTATTATCAAAGTTGAGAATAGTCTCATCCAAGTTAGAATATTTTCACCTAAAGTGTTTATGCCTCCATTATCTCATGCTTATGTTGATGCTTCAAATGTGGCTCAAACTCTTAATGTCAATACCAAGCCTAGAGCTACTCTTAAGAAAGAGGATAATGTCATAAACAAAGATGTAAAAATTTAGAGGCTAAGAGATCAACTTAGGTAACTAATATACAACAAGATGACCATTAACAACCTTACCCCTATAAAAAATAATATGGAATAGGGAGAGGGCAATGGTAGCCTAATCCAATAGGCCTGCTAATACATACAATCCTAGCTCTACCACCAATGTGAAGGAGATGGTACCAATTCTTAGCAATTTGGTGCAGGGAGAATGTTGATAGCATGAACAATTCATGGATGATAATCAAAATGGGGAACATGTTTTGGTGGCTCAAGGGGTAGTTACTCCCCTCCTGTCAAATGAAGATGAGGTGACGATGCAAGCTAAAGAGGATTGACAAACTCAAGGAGAGATCTTCACCAACTTTCTGATTGAAGACACTTTTGTGATAAATCAAGGAGCCTCTATTGTAAACAATACCAAGGCCAAAAAGAGGGATATAGGGGGTGGTAGTAGCATGCATATAGGCTCATCCAATCCTTTTATAAGTCAATAGGACAAAACTACAAGTAGTACCATTCCAAAGTCTTCTATAGTAGTTCTAAAGGCTTCTGGACTTCCAACAAGTCAAAATGTGGTAAGGTCTACCTCTATCCCTCAAGTTCTAAATATTTATATACCTATAATATACCAAGAGAAAGTAGGTATATCTTCTTTAAACATTTTATATTATTTAAAGAGTGCTTAAACATCCATTTCCCTTTGGGATGTTTTACATATGCCTGGTTAGAAGAAACTCCTCCAAAAGCAGTTATCTACTATCCCTATTAGTGTGTTGCCCTCAAATAAAATACAAAGTAATGTTGTCCTTATAACCATCCCTAGTACCATTTTTGAACCATATACTAGGGTTGAAAAAAATCCAAAATTATATCTCACTCTCATTGTAGGTGACAGGGTAGTCCATAATTACATAGTGGATAGTGGAGCTTCAACTTCAGTCATGCCCAAGGTAGTAATTGTCAAATTGGTTTTGAATTATGATCCTCATAGTAAGTAAGTTCTCTATATAGATGGTACCCATTCCAAAACCATAGGAATAATAAAAAAATTGAAGGTTTTCCTACATGACTATCTTAGCTTTCCTATCTTGTAAGACATAGTTGTTGTTGATCTCACAACCCACTTTGTAATCTACATGTCAAGGGACTTTACTACCAATATTAGTGGATATATTTCAATTGATTGGTATTTATTGGCCTTTAGGACAAGGTATGGGACCAAGGTGACAATTGGGACATATCCTTTTTCAAGGTTTCATATCGAACCTTACATCAAGACAAGTTCTAATTTGAACTATGTTATTCATGAAGAAAAGGATTCTATTCCAGATGATGACACTTCTTCTTAGCTTGAGGGAATTGAAGATTTGTTTCTTGATGAATTTGGTACTAATAATTATGAAAAATATCCTTATGCTCTCATGGAGGAAACTGATTTAAGGACATATTATATACATAGAGAAGGAATACAGACACCTCTACTCACCAAGGAAGAGGGCAAAAATGATAAACTATGGAATATGTTTTTTGATGGTTCAAAGAGTAAAGTTAGTGTAAGGGTTGGTGTTATGTTGGTATCTCCATCCAAAAAATAATATTATGCTCCATATAGATTTAATTTTAGTTTCAATTGCAATGTGGCTAAGTATGAAGGTTTGATTTACAACCTTCAATGGGCAAGGAGAAAAGGGGTCAAGAACCTGCAAATGTATAGAGCTAGTGAGTTGGTTATGAACCAAGTGAAGAAGGTGATCACTTCCAAGAACAATTTTCTTAAGTCATGTAGGCATTAGGTATTGGACATACTTGAAGAATTCAATGCATTCTATATTTACTTGGTCCCAAGGGAGCAGAATAGTCATGCTGGTAGACTAGCTACCATAGGATCCCAATTTGACATTCTAACTACCATAAAGGAGGAAGGAAAATAGTCTCATATTAAGGTCACTATCAGACATTATATACCTGATAATGATGTCTCTTGGCAAGTGTTTGATAGTGATAAACACACTACATGTTTCTTTCAAAATGAGGCTAAGTTTTCTTTAAGAAATTAGGGAAGACTCCAAAAATAGTTGGGTGACCAGATTGTGCAACTAAAGACCAGTAAGATACCTAAGGGTTTGGTGACCTTAGAAATTATATTTAATGAGAATGATCAAAAGAGGAAAGAGAAAGTGAGTGAATCTACAAAGGAGGATAATGATAAAAGGGTCTTGATCTTCAAAGACAAACTCCTCAAACTAGGCAAGGTATGTTCTACATTAGAAAACCAAGCATTCATTAAACTATGTAGAGAGTTTCATGATATCTTTGCTTGGTAATATAAGGACCTCAAGGGATTTGATCCTTTCCTAGCACACCATACAATTGAGTTGGAACCAAGAGTTAAAATGGTTAGATAAAATCAAAGACCCATCAACCCCAAGGTTGAGCAACTCATGAAGATGAAGCTCACCAAGCTCCTTGAATCTAAGATAATATTTCCCATCAAGCATTCAACATGGGTGGCTAACCTTGTGCCTATTATAAAGAAGAATAGGGAGATAAGGATTTGTGTAGAATTTAGATATCTTAATCAAGTGTCACTTAAAGATCACTATCCTCTACCCTCAATGGAGCACATTCTATAGATGGTTTCAAGTTCTCAATATTTCTCTCTGTGAGATGGCTATTTAGGCTACAATCAAAATTTAGTCAATCAAGATGATTGATTCAAGACAACCTTTAGCACCCAATGGGGAAATTTTGATTATAGGAAGATGCCTTTTGGCCTATCTAATGATGGTGTCACTTTTTAGGGAGGAATAGACATGGCCTTTAAAGGTTTAATCAATGAGTTGGTATTGGTTTATCTCAATGATATAACAATATTTTCTAAGAATGCATATGAACACATGCAAAATTTAAGGCAAATGTTTGAAAGATGCAAACAATATGGGGTATCCCTTAACCCAAAGAAGTGCATATTTTTTATTTATGAAGGTAAACTCTTGGGACATATTATTTTCAAGAATGGTCTAACTATTGATCCTAAAAGAATAGAGGCTATCCTGATTTATCATTGCCCTTGCATAAGAAAGGTCTTCAAAGTTTCTTGGGAAAAAATAAATTTTATAAGAAGATTGATACTTGATTTTGCATCTTTAGTAAAACCTATCATAGCTATGCTCAATAAAAGAGGGTAAGAGAAATTTTGAAGCCATAAAGACAACAATTGTAGAAGCTCCTACCCTTGTGAATCTGGATTTTAGTAAAGACTTCATGTTGTATTTATTTACTAACTAGTGGTCATTTTGGCCCACATACCAGCTTCTACTTGGTTTAAATGGTTGAGCAGGGTCCCAACAGTTGATGAATGGATCAGGTGGTTTTGAAGTAGGCTCAACTTTGTAATGGGCACTTTTCAAAAGCAAATGGTTTAATCTTTTCAAAAGCCAATGGTCCATTTTTCAAATTTGAAGGGACTTTTCAAATAGACCAAAATAAATTTTTGGAAGACCAAAACAACTTTTCTGAAGGGATCATTTCAATTTTTTTTGAAAGTAATTTTCAACTTTCTGAAAGGTAATTACATTTTTTTTGAAGGGGCATTTGCATTTTTGAAGGATCATCTTCAATTTTTTTAAGGGTACTTTACAACTTTCTTGAAGGGTATTCATAGGAAGGCTGAAAGGTAAGAGATAAAAAATCTGAAGGGTATGCTCCTTTCAAAATGGCACTTCTAGAATTGTGAAGAGTAATTTTTCAAAAGCCAAAAGGTACACTGCAATGTTTTTGACGGGATATTTTTCAAAGTACCGAAGGGCCAAATAGAAAGTTTGAAGGGCTATTTGGGAGAATTGTCTACAGGAAAAGGTGTAGAGATAAAAATACAAAAGAGGAGGGTCCTTTTACAAAAGGCCAAAGGGTCACTTTCTCTTTGGAAAAGGTAATTTTAAAAGTTTTGAGGACCATTTCAAAAGTTCTAAAAGGTTCATTTGCAAAAGTCCGAAGGGCTCTTTCCTTTCAAAAAGGTCCATTTTGAGTTAAAGAAAGGCATTGTCAAAATTTCAAAGGCTAAATTCTTGTGGGGAAAGTGCCTGAAATAATTTCCTCGAAGGGTACATTTCTTGGGGAAGTGTCCTCCACAAATTTTTCGAAGGGTCAATTGTAAATATGCCAAAGGAATGCAGAGAGAAGCAAATAGCCGTGGACAAATTGTCCATGGGAAAGTGATTAAAAAAAAAAAAATTCTAAAGACATGAATTCTTGTCTGAAGGAAAAATCCATAAGCAAAACCCCAAAAAATTCCTCTGAAGGAATAAGCTATGGATAAATTGTCCAAAAGAAATAGATAAAGGTAGAAAGTTCCAAATAACCTTTTCCATGGAAAAGTAGTTGAACAATAGTTTGAATGAAGAGCTCAAGAGCAAAAGGCTGAGGAACTTCAAGGAGATAACATGGAGTTTTAAATGCTACATATCTGATCTTAACATGGAATTTCATGTATGTTTCAGTTTTCAAAGAGCCTTTTCATGCAGGTGGAGGCCATTTGGGATTGATTGGTCTTGAGTTTCAGTTAACTTATTGTCAAGTGTGACATCTATTATAATTTATCTTGTTATTGAAGGATTTCAACACTTCTAACTTGTTAAAATTGAATTTCTTCACCTAAGGATTGGCATAACATCATCTCATGCAAGATAGAGTTACTTGGAGTTGACTAGACAAGGCTTATTATGCATTTTCCTTGTTTTCTATGTAAAGAAGGACTTTCTTTTATTTCAACTCAACTTTCAAACATATCAAGTGGAGTTTCTCTTTTAAGATTTGGTGTGGCTTTTCATGCATGGAGTAGATTAGTCCAAGATGGGCCCATCATCCTTTTCCAGTGCCAAAGATCTTTTTCATGCAAGACATAAGATAAAAGGATATTATTTGAAGGTTGTGATAGCTCAAGTTGGTCCTATTTTTAATGCCATTCTCTTGGCTTTGGTATGCTTTTTACTATATAAGTTGGCTTTTCAGACTTGAAATGATAATCCCATCCCCCTCTCTTGGTAAGACCAGACTCTATCAAGATCAAGTTTTGTAACCTTTTCAGATAAATAAAAGGATTATTTTTAGATTCTAGGATGTTGGTATAGTGTATTTATGTCAGTGATTTGCATATGTGATAGAATTTTCTTCCTTGTCAAGTCCTGATTCTTACTTAGTTACTAGTTGGTCAGATTATGTAGGTCATGTTCTATGTTTGATGTCTTTTAGCTAAATTTACAATGGATGTAAGTGGCTAGATAGTGCCTTGAATCAGTTTTATTTCATCATTTCCCTCAAGCTTTGATCATCAGATAAAACCTTCTCATGAAATACTGATGCATAGGAGTCAATTTGAGTTGAAGATTTAGTCTTTTCTTGTCTAATCAATGTTTTAGAAGCTCAAATTGAGTGGATGAACCAAAATATAGGTGTATCACCATCATTAGATAGGATTTGCCTTCAAATTTATTTCTTACCTTTTCCTTCTTCCCTTTTTCCCTGACAGTTTGTAGCATAGAGTAGAGATCCTAATTAATACACCAAAGAGAGCTAGCCCTTAGAATCTAGAGATTCAATCCATTGATTAGGCCACCCATAACCTAGGATTGTTTCCATGTTTCAGTAGACTGTGAAGGCCTAAAACTACCTTCACAAGGGTGCGATTCTAATTGACAACAATTTTTGGCACATTCGGTGGGACACATTAGAGATGGTCTTAGTGAAATTGTAGTTGTAGATGGGTTCTTCATGAAGTATTTGGTGATTCCAATCTCAAGCAATTGCTTTTAACAATCCAGGTACAATTTCCAAGTAAGTCTATTTTCATTACACTATATTGATTTTATTTTCAAGTGTTTATGAGGAAACCTATGCCAAAATTCCTTATCAGCCCTATGATGGATCATATCAGCCCTATCTTGATCCATATGAGCCTCATTATGAGCCTAATCAACCTTATCAAGAGTTTTATCAAAGTTGTGATGATCCTTATCAAGTTTCCCATGATCCTTATTACCAAGAGAATGATATTACCTTCCTTATGAACCCTATCAGTCTAATGACCAGATTTCACCTTTCCTATATGGATATGATGTTGCATATGAGTATCCTTGTCTACAAGAAAGAATGGTTGAGATAGAGCTCAAATTACTAGTATATGAAAGAAAAGTTTGTTCAAACTTTCTGTATGAGGAAGTGAATGGTATTTTTCAAAATTTACCTAATTATCTAGAAAAGATAAATGGGTTATGTATATTTGTATTGAAAAATATTGAGTCTTGGGAAAGGCAACAAATTGAGTTGAACCCATTTTCTCAAGAGCGTTCTTGTCTTCCTTATTCTCATGAAGTTCTTAATCATGCTCAATGTGTGCCAATGGAGCTTCCTAGTTAGAGTCAAGAGAAAACTCATATGCCTATTGAAGAGCCTATTCAAGAGACTAAACCTTCTTATAGTCCCCTTTCTTCACCAATCATCCTTCAAGTTCAAGTTGTCCATGAAGACAAGGAGGTTTCAGACTTTGATGAGGTTATGGCCAAGTGAAAGGAACATCATGTAGAGGTCTTTAAGGGTTTCTCTTTCCCTCCTCTCTAAAACTCCCTAAATAATTCCATTTCCCTCTAGATCCTAAAATATAATCATGGTCTACCTCCCATGCTTCATTTTGACGCTCAAACAAATAAATTTCATCACTCTCCCACCATCTCCCTTCTTTAGGAGGAGCCTATTCTTTGGAGGATTTAGAAAGGGGTTGTAGCTACAAGTCAAGTTCTTGTAGAGTGTGAAGAGGATTCTTCAAGTGTGTATGAGGAAGAGTTTCTCATTGATACTTCACTTGAAATTGTAGTTGAGAATGTAATTGTAATTGAGAATGAAAAGGCTGATCTTGATGTGAATGAACTCCAAGAGGAGTTGGTACAAATTGAAGTCATAAATGGGTTAGAGATATCTCCTATTGAGAAAGATCAAGATAAATTTAAAGCTAATACTATTATAATTAATCAAAATGAGAAATAAAAATATGATTGGAAACTGTACCTTGAATCTCTGTAAGAGATTAAAGAGCTCTGTAGGGATATGTTACCCATTGAAGAGTATGTTTAGGAAAAATTTGACCAAAAATCACCTATTCAAGATTATAATATAGATTGGGTTGCTTATTCAAATCTCCTTAAAGAGTTGGATGAACTTGTAGTAGTTGATAAGAAGGATGAGGTCACTCAAGAATAATGCATAGATGAGATATCACTTGACAAGGTTGTAGATGACAAGCAATATGAAAAAGATTTGAAAGTACTAGATGAGTTTGTCTTTGTTGGTGACTGCTTTGCTATTGATGACTCATTTGAGGAGATGATAAGAGAGTTGGTGGGAAATAAAAATGCCTCATCAAAGGTTATGATTAAAAAACATCCTACCTTGCAACCTGTACCATCTCTTAGAGTGTGTGAGTTTATGAATTTACCTTTTGATCCAGGTGGATCATGTTTTGTCATGGTTAGTTAGTTTGTTCATTTTCCTCAAAGTGCTATTTAGGCACATTAGTTTAGTTTTGTTTTGTCCTAAATAAGTGCTTTATTTGTGTATTTGATTTTTTAAGTTAGTTTTCCTTGTTTTGTGTGTTTCCCTTCTTGTTTTGGAGGACGAGGGTTGTCTCATTTCAAGTCAAAGGTTATACTTGTGATCATATTTGTCATTATTTTGTAAGTTCAAATGTCATGTATATGTCCTAGTTCTCAAGCACATCAGGCATGCTTTCTTGTGAGTTGACACAAATGGTGTCCATTTTGGTCCACATACTAGATTTTACCTGGTTTAAATAGTTGAGTAGGGTCCCAACAGTTGATAAAATGATCAGGTGGTTTTGAATCAGGCTCAAATTTAGAATGGGCACTTTTTAGAATCTAATGGTCCATTTTTAAAAGCCAAAGGGACTTTTCAAATAGACCATTTTTTTTTTGAAGACCAAAACAACTTTTTTGAAGGGATCATTTCAACTTTTTCTAAAAGTCATTTTCAAATTTCTGAAAGGTACTTACATTTTTTTTGAAGGGGCACTTACATTTTTGAAGGATCATCTTCAATTTTTTGAAGGGTACTTTACAACTTTCTTGAAGGGTATTCACAGGAAGGCTGAAAGGTAAGACACAAAAAATTTGAAGTGTATGTTCCTTTTAGAAGGGCACTTCAAGAATTTTGAAGAGTCATTTTTCAAAATCTAAAAGGTACACTATAAATTTTTTGAAGGGATCTTTGTCAAAGTGTCGAAGGGATAAATAGAAAGTTCAAAGGGTTATTTGAGAGAATTGTCTATGGGAAAAGGTGTAGAGATAAAAATATTGAAGAGGAGGGTCCTTTTCCAAAAGGCCAAAGGGTCACTTTCTCTTTGGAAAAAGTCATTTCAAAAGTTTTGAGGACCATTTCAAAAGTTCTAAAAGGTTATTTGTAAAAGTTCAAAGGGATCTTTCCTTTCAAAAAGGTCCATTTTGAGTTAAAAAAGGGCATTGTCAAAATTTTGAAGGCCAAATTATTATGAGGAAAGTGCTTGAAACAATTTCCATGAAGGGTACATTTCTTAAGGAAGTGTCCTCCACATATTTTCCAAAGGGTCACTTGTAAAAATGTTGAAGGAATGCAAAGAGAAGCAACTAGCTGTGGACAAATATCCATAGGAAAGTGATAAATAAATTTTTTGAAGACATGAATTCCTTTGAACAAATTATTTGAAGGAAAAGTCCATAAGTAAAAGCCCAAAAAATTCCTTTAAAGGAATAAGCCATGGAAAGATTGACTGAAATAAATAGATAGAGGCAGAAAGTTTTGAAGACCTTTTTCCATGGAAAAGTAGCTAAACAATAGTCTGAAGGAATGCATGTAGAAATGAAGAGCCTAAGAGAAAAAGGGTAAGGAACTTTAAGGAGCTAACATGGAGTTTCAAATTCTACATATCTAATATTAACATATAATTTCATGCATGTTTCAATTTTCAAAGAGCCTTTTCATGCAAGTGAAGGCCATTTGGGGTTGATTGGTCTTGAGTTTGAGTTAACTTGTTGTAAAGTGTCACATCTATTATAATTTATCTTGTTAATTGAAGGCTTTTAACACTTCCAACTTGTTCAAACTAAAGTTCTTCACGTAAATATTGGTGTAGCATCATCTCATGTAGGATAGAGTTGCTTGGAGTTGACTAGACAAAGCTTATCATGCATTTTCCTCGTTTTCCATGCAAAGGACTTTCTTTTGTTTCAACTCAACTTCCAAACATATCAAGTGGAGTTTCTCTTTGAATATTTGGTGTAGCTTTCCATGCATGGAACATATTAGTCCAAGATGGGCCCACCATCCTTTTCCATCACCAAAGAGCTTTTTCATGCAAGACATAAGATGAAAGGATATTTTTTAAAGGCTGTGATAGCTCAAGTTGGACTTGTGTGATGTGGGAGTTGATCTCCTCTCTTATTTTCAATGCCAATATCTTATCTTTGGTATGATTTTTACTATATAAGTTGGCTTTTCAGCCTTGAAATGATAATCCCATCCCCCTCTCTTGTTAAGACCAAACTCTACCAAGATCTATTTTTGTAACCTTTTTAGATAAATAAAAGGATTGTTTTTAGATTCCAAGATGTTGTTATAGTGTATTTATGTCAGTGATTTGCATATGTGATAGAATTTTCTTCCTTGTCAAGTCCTAATTCTTACTTAGTTACTAGTTGGTCAAATTATGTAGGTCATTCTATGTTTGATGTCTTTGGTTGAAGTTACAGTGGATGTAAGTGGCTAGTTAGTGCCTTGAATTAGGCCTATTCCATCATTTCCCTTAAGCTTTTATCACCAAATAAAATGTTTTCATGAAATACTGATGCATAGGAGTCAATTATAATTGAAGATTCAATCTTTTCTTGTCTAATCAGTGTTTTATAAGCTCAAATTGAGTGGATGAACCAATGTATAGGTGTATCACCATCATTATATAGTATTTTCCTTCAATTTTCTTTCTTACCTTTTCCCTCTTCCCTTTTCCCCAATGATTTGTAGCATATATTAGAGATCCTAATTGATACACCAAAGTAAGCTAGCCCTTAGAATTTAGAGATTCAATCCACTGATTAGGCCACCCATAGCCTAGGATTATTTGCATGTTTTAGTAAACTATGAAGGCCTAAAACTACCTTCACAAGGGTGCAAGTCTAATTGATAACACTAACCTTGATACTATCTTAGCCATGCTAATGTAGAAGAATAATGAGGGCGTAGAGTAGCCAATTACATTATTCAATCAAGGTTTAGAAGATTATGAAGTAAAATACACCTTTATGGAGAAATAGGTCCTTGCTATTGTAATAAGACTAAAGAAGTTTAGACATATGGTGTCAAATAACAAGATTTAGGTTATGGTCTCTCATCCTAGCACCATGGAGTTTCTTTTGAGCAGGGATCTTAGTGAAAAGAGGGTGGGGTAGATCACTACGGTGATTGAGTATGATGTTTATATCAAGGTGACAAAATTGGTAAGGGGGAAATGCCTATATGATTATCTATCTTTAGATTGTCATGAATTAAAAGAGGAAGCTCTAGTCAACCATGAGTTCTACCAACTAGCTGGTTCATTACCTTTAAAAAATTAGACACAGGACATGATCATGTTTCTACAAATTGGTTAGTACCTCAATAATATGAATAGATTACAAAGGAGGTATTTTAGATTATAATATATACCCTTTTATCTTATGGATGGTGTGTTTTTTAGGAGAGACGTCAATAGTGTGCTATTGAGATACATTGAAAATGACTAGTTTAGAGTGTTACTTGAGAAGTTCCATGATGTGATAGTAGGAGGACATTTATCTCTAAGGACAACAACCACCAAGATCATGAGGGCTGACTATTATTGGCCTATCCTCTTCAAGATAATAGGAGGACATTTATCTCTAAGGACAACAACCACCAAGATCATGAGGGCTGACTATTATTGGCCTATCCTCTTCAAGGATTGCCATGCTTGGGTGAGAAAGTGTGAATAATGTGCCTTCTTGATAGGAAATCAAAAGCTTACAACTCTTCCTTTAAAGCCTATCCAAGTGAACCAACATTTCATGTAATGGGGTCTTGACATCATTGACATGATAAACCCCCCATCAAGTGCTGGTCACAAATGGATACTCACATCAACTGACTATTTTACTAGATGGGTTGAGGCAATAACATTAAAGGAGGCTAACAAGAGAGACATCTTGGAGCTCTATGAGAGCATCATAACAAGCTTTGTCACCCATTCTACTATCATTTTAGATAATGCTATTTATTTTATGGGTGATAAAATAGTTGATTAGGCAAGTAATAATGACATATTCTAGATCAATTAATCCAACTATTACCCTCAAGGTAATGGATTGGTTGAATCTACCAATAAGAACCTGATCAAGATCATTAAGAGAACCTTGGAACATAACCAAAGATCTTGGCACACTAAATTGAACATAGCCTTATGGGATGATAAGATAACTCCCAAGAGTTCAATAGGGAATTTTTCTTTTATGCTTATATATGGAAGGGAAGTTAGGTTGTCTATATCTCAGGATCTGTTAGCCTTGGAATTAACACACCAACTAGAGTCTTTTTAAAACACTCCCATGGAAGTGAGATTGATAGAACTAATGGAGTTGTAAGATACTAGAGGTAAGTATCATCAAGCCATGGAACATCACCATGTATTGATGAAGAGGTCTTTTGACAAGAAGGCAACTCCAAAATCATTTCAAGAAGGTGACATAGTCTTGAAATGGGATGAAGATAGAGTAAATCTAAGTAGACACTAAGTTTGATGCCCTATAGAGTGGACTACATGTCATCATCAAGTGCAAGTAAATAACTCCTTTCAGTTAGCAAGGATGAATGGAGAAGAACTACCTATCCCTATGAATGGGATACACTTAAAACATTGCCATTGAGAGTTGAAGGTCTATCTTGTAAATATTAGGTTAGGTGTGTGATTCTTTTCTTATTCTCTTGTGTCCCAATAAGTTCTTTGAAGCACAATGTGTTTTGTTTAGTTTCTTAATTTGTGTTTTATTCTTGTTGTTTCCTTATGTTTTTTATACTATTCAAAAGTAGCTTATATGTCTAGCCTGCATACTTGTGACTCCATAACCCAATTGATAGGAATAGGAAACTGGTCATAGCATATCAAACATACCACCCTTGAAAAATCACCAAAGATTTTGACCATTTTTCCCCACAACCCAAAATAGGTCAACCCCCTATAGCCAAAATCTTGTATAAGGGGTTTTTATAATATTATAGGGTATGTTGTGGCTTTATTTGATGTCATTTCATATGCCATTTCTAAGTGGGTAATGGCCTAGCCTAGTCCTTGTGTCTTTTGGTGTCTTAAGGATCATTTTGATCATATATGCAAATAGTAGATTTTGATGGTGTTGAGCAGTTTCAAGAGTAGGTCTAGAAAAGCCTAAGTTTGTACTTGGGAGTTTTGTTCAACTTTTGGCCAAGTATTTAGAGAATTCATATTTCCTTTAGAGGAAGTTTCCACACAAATCCCACAATAAATATATAAGGCTTAATTCTTTTGTGACTTTTGTTTTGAGGTTCTTGGCTAAGTGTCAAGAATTAATTCAAACATTTTATCCAAAATAATTTCTTCAAAGGGCCATTTCTTTGAAGGGTATCTTTCAAAGGTTTCGAAGGGTATATTACAAGAAAGTGGTCAAATACTCTTCTCCCAAAGGGCACTTTTTCAAGCAAGTGTCCTATGCAACTTTATTGAATTGTAGTTACTTAGGAAAATGATCCACTTTAATATTTTTGAAGGGCACTTTTTCTTTGTCAAAGGGTCTAATGAAAAAACTTGAAGGATATTTATATGAGAAAGTGGCCCAAAGCAGAGTTTCTAAAGGGTAAGTCTTCAATGAGGTAGACCAAAAAGAAATTCTAAAGGGCACTTTTCCAAGAAAAGTATCCCAAACAATTCATCGAAGGGTATGTTTCTTGGGGAAATAGTCCACTTCAAGGTTCTAAAGGGCATTTTCTCAACAGTGTCTTACACACTTTCTTTGAAGGATCTTTCTACAACAATGTGGACCAAGTCAAATTTTTGAAGGGCACTTTTTAGAGGCTAAGGAACCAAGACATTAATTCTTTCAAGCATTTTGACAACAAGAATTATTTGAGCTAAGGATAAGGCAAATGAATTCCTTAAAAAAAAGTGTTCCATGCAAAGCTTGAAGGAATTATCCAACAAAATCTCTGAAGGAAATAGTTGATTGATTTCAAAAGGTCCTAGGTAGCCCCACATATGTCAAATTTAAGCCCCTTTAATTAGCTATTTATATTTTAAAATATAGATATGTTCACTCTAATGTCAAGTTTAATATCAAACAAAGTAAAACCTTTTGAGCTTAAATTTGATGATTGTATGACCAATAATGATGGTTATGCAAACACCAAATGATGTCCTATAGACCATCAATTTTAAGATCATGATGTAGCCATTAGGTTTTAAATAGTGGGTCCTAGTAAGATCAATGGTCCTCACTCAATCGTACATCTCAATCCAATAATGTGAGATGAATCAAATAATTAGAGACCTGAAGGGGTTAACACATGGCACAAGTGCTACAAACTGACAGCAGGATCCTAAGGATTAATGTGCATTTGACATGTCACATAGGTAAGGATAATGTTGATAATTTAAAGGTGGATCTAAGGGCTTGCATTTTTTTGGACATGGAAAATATAATAGAGTGAGCTAAGTCAAAAGGGTTAGTGAACCTCAAGGGTGAATGGGTGCATGACAAGTGGCATAAGTGCATTCAACTGGTAGAAGATCAATGGCTCATGGGAATCCATGCATAGATAGATCCAATGGTGTGAGATGAGTTTAGGATCTAGTAATCCAAGCTAGTTTTTAATGACTAATCAAAATAAAAAGGAGCCAAGTGACTTAGGTAGAGGTTAAACAGTCATTTTTTGACTAAGGCAAGCAAACATGATGGAGCCAAGCTCAAGCACATTTTAGTTTGAGTCAGGAGTGGATTTTTTGAGATTGAATGGTGCCATTAGAGACCTATAGGATAGATACATAGAATTTTAAGGCTATTACCAAAGCTAGCTACATGAGAGTGACCTTTCTCACCTCTTGGGCATGCATCACAACAAACTAGTTTGGAGTAGTTTAGCATCAAGACAAAGCCCTAATAGATTGATTTGGTTGTTTTAACTAGATGGATGCTTGAACCTAGTGGGAATGCTTGATTCTACCATTATAATTGTCAAGGAGGATCAAAGAGGGAATATTTTAACTATGTAGTGATTGAAAGTGACCTGGATCAATCACATGGTCTAAATGAGCATATTTTCATAGGTAGTTGCAATTTCAATTCAAATGTTTGAACTAATTGATTCCCCTTTTGAGTGCTAAGGCCCCCTTTCTCTTGTGACCCTTTTTATAAGTATAGCTCTTGAGCTATTATAAAAACAACCCACACCATATATGGTGAAGATCTACTAGACTAATGTTATGTTTTTCCTTTTAACATTAATATAAGTTTGTTCTGAGTTTTGAACAATTATCTAAGTCTATAAGTGATGTATGGTGATGAGAAGTGATAACTCTCCATCCTTCCTTCCCTTATCCTTTCATGTCTGAGCAAGAGTTCTTACACTAACATGTCATATAGAGTGTAAGCTAGCATGTAAATTCTCTTCAAGTGTATGCTTATTCTCAGAGCATGCAATCTACCCTCTAGCTCATTTGCCTTGTATTATTACTCACACCTCACCTCTATATTGAAATACTCATGTTAGAACCCATTGAGACTTAGAGACTAGCTTGTATACTTTGTTTCATTATGGTAGAAAATATGATGGTCATTTAAAAGATATTCTTGGTCCATCACTTATTTTAGAGTAGGTTCAATTTATTCATTTTATAACTCTTTTCCTTAAAAATAAGTAGTATTTTAAGTGGTAAACATTGAACAATACATTCAGGTAACTAGCCCTTAAAATATATAGGCTCACTTCTAATATAGGTACACCCACATACCTAGAAGTGCTCCCATGTTTCCCAAATATGGAAGAGGATTGAACACCCTCTTCTAGGGTACATGATTTGGCATCAATAGTTATCATCATAGGTTGGAAAAATTGTACATGCTTGAGATTCAAGGGGAATTTTAGAAGGTGAAATCCCAGTATTACTAAATTTATGTGGAGACATGATGAGAGGATCTTGGAATAATTTGTTCACTCCATAATCATTAAAGGTGAAGGAATCTTCTAGTAGAGAAGGATCCTAAGAATTACATGGAGGGGGAAATCATTAATATCATCAAGGAGAGGAATAATGTGATCACAAGGTAATAAATAAAGAGGAAACCACTCTGATATATAGGGAGCTAGGTTGGTAATATTATAAATATGTTGTAAATCATTAGGTTCATCATTCTTTGAATCAATACGAGTGACTTGTAAATCTAGATTGATGTTGATGAACTTGGGTAAGGGAGCACTATTGATATTAGGAATGATTGGAATACAATATTGAGATTTTAGATTAGGAAGTTGAATATTCTAAGGGTTGGGATCAACCTCATGTTTATACTATTTACCATTATGTAAGAATTTAATATATTGGCTACTAGAAGAAGCGATGGCCCTCATTCTATGAGTCCATGGGTGACTAAGGAGTATGTTATAAGATAGGGGAAAATCAAGGACCATAATTTTAGTTCAAACAGTCTTAGGTCTAATTGTTAGGGGAATCCAAATACAACCAAGTGGATTTTGATGAGTTTTATCAAATCCATGATAGGTAAGGTGAGTTTGCTTGAGATGATCTTTGTTATAACCAAGTGATTGGATAAGCCATAAATATGTGACATTAATAATAGATCCTTCATCAACTAAGATTCTATGGATAAGGTTAGTATTAATGGTTATTTTAATGAATAGTGGCATATCATCAACGTGAAAAAGGATTTCATCATTAACCATGTCTTCTTCAAGAAATTCAATAGACAGATTGGAAGAACATATAGTTTTAATGGTATGTATGTTGGTAGGCACAGATTAAGTATAAGATTGTTATTCATCTATAGGAGATGGATCTTAAATTTCTTGTAATTGTTGCATAAGGAACTTATGATGATAAGGGGAAGTACAAACTAACTCCATAAGTGTACTCTTGTAAGGCATGGAGTTAAGTTCTTCAAGAAAGTTCCAATGAGATTTAGAAGGAGAACCAATGCGAGTTTTGGAAGGTAAGGTATATTTGGAAGGAATGGATTTTTTTTAGGGTTTAGAAGGAGGAGGTGGTTCCTCATGGGCTTCCAAATCTAGATTAGTGGTTGGAGTATTTTTAACAAGTTATTATTTTAAAGATGGATTCTTAGGTTTGGTAACATGATCTTTGTGAGCTAGTTTGTGATGATAATTGACCTTAGCAGTGTTAACATATTGAGAATTGTTGTAATATTGGTCATAATTGGCATCAAGAGCACAAACATCCTTGGTAGTTTGCTGATTATTAGTTGTGGAATTTTTTTTGGTAATTACAAGAAGAATCTTTGGAAACCTATCATTTTTGAGAAGTAGTGTTGTACTCTTAACGATGAAGGTTAATCATGGATTATTGATTAAAGGAATCACCAAACATGTAAGAGATAGACAATTTAGTGAGCCCTCTACAAGATTCATGAGAATGACCAATATCAACATGAAACCAACAAAATTGATTAGGGTCATACCACTTAGGAGGATTCTTAGGATAAGTAAAAGGTTTAGAGGGCGATAATAATTGTTTCATTTACTATATAGTGACTAGTGTGTGAGAAGATGAAGGAATGCCAGCTTTGGAAACTCCTAATTTAGTTTTCAGAGTATTATTAGTGATATCATAGGTAGAAGTTTGAAAATATACTTTGAATAATTTAGGATTAGGTTTGAATTGCTTCATGAGAAAGTCTTGACGTTTAGCTTGGTGAAGAGCTTCATTAAGTATTTGGGAAGCAAAAATTCAAACCTTATATTGAAGAGAAGGAATTAAATCAGTGATGAAGAGTTTAAACAAATTATCATCAATCATATTATGGTCAGCTTTATGGGCTAGACATTTTCATCATTTGATAAAACCATGAGCTAAGTTGATGGGAGATTGCTTAGTATTGATGAAGTGGCTAAGATAATTTTTGAGAAGATCATCATGTTGAAAATTTTTAACTAAAGGATTGAATAAATCCTCAAGTTTCCAAATGGAATGTTGGGGAAGTTGGTTGTACCATTCTGATACATCATTAGTGAAGGTTTTAACTAGAAGTTTAGTTATGCTGAAATTATTAGTTTGGATCCATTCTTTATAAAGATTGCCAAAGGCTTTGAGAAAGGATGTAGGATCTTTAGTCCCATCATACTTGATAGTTGGAGATATATTACCAATATCAATAGACACAATGAATGGATCTAAAGGATAATTTTGGATATTTTGAGCATTTGTAAATTCATTATAGGTTGAAGAATAACATTTCTTGAGGCATCTCCAAGAGGTGGAAGAATGAAATTGGATTGGCTTGAGGATGTATAGTTGGAGGTTGATTATCCATATGGATCAAATGACATTGTATTTTCAGCATTTGAGAGGTTTTATAAGTTTGCATTATGTTTATTTGTTGTATGACTTGTGTAAAAAGTTGAGTCATATCAATTGGTTGGTTGGTGTTTGTAGGAACACTCCCCAAATTGGTATTAGGGGGAGGGTTATTAGAAGATGGATTATTAAATAGACTTGTGTCAATTTCTCTCACATTAGTTTGAAGAGTTTGAATTGATAATTATCTTGATAGGTATAAAAAGGATCAGATCCACCTACTTCATCTTGAGGTGTGATTTGAACCATGTTACAAGCCACAAATGAGGGAGGGGAAGAGGTAATCCAAGAGTGAGGGTTCTATTGGGAAGAAAAGAGAGGGATAAATGAACATCCCATATAGTATATAAATAGATTAAACTTATCCAAGAAGATTTTGATAGGGGACTTCATGATGACTTGAGATAAATGAATAAAATGCTAAGGAAGAAAAATAGAGAACTGAGTCGGATAAACAAGGTAGGCAATAAGAGTACAAAGTTGAATGGGTTGACCTAATACTACAAACTAGGTAAAATAGAGCCTAATAAGAGTATAGAGTCAAATTTGTCGACCTAATACTATTATATGATTAGCAAAAGAGATACAAGGTCAACTAGGTTTACCTAGTATTATAGGTAGGAAAAACAACAATCTACAAGAGACTGTGTCAAAGAATGATAGTGTACTAAACATAGGGGAAAATATTTTAATGTACTTTGAAATCAAGAAATGAAAGTAAAAACATAATCAATTGGGTCAATGAGGATGATCCAATTGAGGCACACAACATAAAACCTTTCACCAAAATTGGCCAATGTAAGTTTTTTGAAATACAACATACAATGAATAAATATCAATCATTTAACTAAAAATTAAATGCTAAGTGGTCATCCTAAATGTTATTAGATTATAAAGTGTTAATTTAAGTGTGATATGGGAGCTAGTTGAAAGTAGGGAACTAGAAATCAATCTATGGATGGTTTCAGGATGTTTAAGCTAAAGGGATGTGTGTTGGTAATGCTATTGGCTTAGTATTGGGGCTTACCCCCTTAATTCACAATCTTGTAGTGCTAAGTGTGTCAGGTACTTTGCCAATATATACAATTAGCCCCATGTTTATACTTGGATAGAAAACTAAGTTGGCTTCCCCTTTGGTGATGAAATACAAGTAGGCAGGCCTTGGGTGGATAATTATTTAAATGCATTTTGAAGTTATGTGATTTGGTTGTATGTGCAAGAAAAACCACCTAATTAGACTATGTGATCTAATCTAAGCATGCAAAAAATTGAAAGTGAAAGTGTGAAGTATTTACTAGCATATAGATGTTAATTTCCAATTTGAAACATAGTATAGTGTTGGTTAAAATGATAGTGTATACAAACATTACAATACATAGTTGACAATGTCACTATTGTACTATTAATGCAAGGGTCTTTAATAACTATGTTGATAATGTCAACCTAGTCTTTTAGACAGAAGATAAAATATAGAACTAGGTTGACTAGGTCAACCTAGTTTTTTGTATGAGGGTAGTGTTGTCTCTAAATCTTGCACCCTAGAAGAGAGTGTTCAAGTCTCTTCTATATTTGGGCAATGTTGGAACATTTCTAGGCATGTGGGTATGCTTATAGAGGAAATGAACCTCTAGATTTAAAGGGCTAGCTCCCTGAATGTATCTAATCTAAACTAGTTTGATTTAAAGGAAAAGAGTTAGAAATTACACACAAAGAAACCTACTCTATGATTGGTGATACACTAAGATTATCTTCCATGTGAATATCATATTCTAATGCACAATACAACAAAATGCATAGACCATTTTCAATATCTAAGGGGTTCTAACACAAGTATTTCAGTATAGAGGTGAGATATATAAAATAACAGAAGGAAAATAAATTAAAAGGTAAATTGTACATTTTAAGAATAGTTAGAAACTTATAACAATTCAACACACTTGAACACACTCTATATGACCTATTAGACTAAGAAATTTTTCTCAAGCATGAAGGATAAAGGATAGAAGTATGGAAAATCATCACTTATTGTCACTATACATCACTTACATGCTTTGACAATTATTTAGAATTGGAAAGAAAAGACTTGTACTAATGTTTAAAGGCAAAATATAACATCAATCTAGCAGGGCTTCGCTATACATTGTGTGGTTGTTTTTTTACACTAGCCTAAGGGCTGTATTTGTAATAAAAAGGAAGAGAGAGGAGGAGGCTTTTGGCACCAAAAGAAGAATCAATCTATTATAAGTCTCCATATTTATCTATAACCATCTTTTCAAATGATACTCATTCGAGCCATATGATTAACCCATGTCACCTCAAGTGGTTACACAGTTAGCTTGTTCACAAAGATGCTTCCCTAATGGTTGTACTAGTGGAAGATATTTTGAAATGGCATCAATGTGGTTATGAAAATGAGTCCACTTGTTGTGGATTTGTCTTGATACTAACAACTTTTGACCAACTTGATGAGGTGTACAACAATGTGGGGAAGAGTCCTTTTCATTTTGTTGGCCCTGGAGAGGCATCACTTGGCGTATACATGCATGATTTCATGGCATTTTTTAGAATGATAGGTCCATGTGTATGTCCACAAACATCTCTTGAAAGATCACCCTAGCTCAACCTTAATCAAATGTTCAAATCATACAAAGCCCCTTAGTTGATTGTTCCTTTGATTGGCCATCAAAAAATGACTCAAATCTTGATTTGATCAATGGTGAGATGAACCCTCTAATCTGCATTGGTGGATGAAGAATGTGAGACCTTGGATCTTTGAGTGTTTGAGTGAGGACCATGGATATGCCTAGGACCCACTATTTAAATGCCAATGACTAGCTCATCACCTTAAAGTTGATGTCCATACAACCATCATTTTATTGAGACCATTCCTTTAGGGCATTTTCTTGGATAGTTTTCTCATGGACCCTTTTCTTCTCACCCTTTTAAAATCCTAAACATGCCCTTCGACAATCTTGAAATGTCCCTTCAAAAATCTTGAACTGTACACTTTCTCGAGAAAAGACCCTTCAAAATTTTTACAAGTGTCCCTTTGGAAAAAATGCAAAGGACCAATTCTCAAGAAAATACCCTTCAAAAATATAAAAAATGTCCCTTTGCAAGATAAAGAAGCATCCCTTTGCTTGAGATTCACTTCTTTGGACTTTTTGAAAGTGTCCCTTTGGACTTTTTGAAAGTGTCCCTTTGGACTTTTTGAAAATGTTCCTTTGCAATAAAAAAAACCCTTCAGCAAAACTGAAAATAATACTTCAAAAATATTGAAAATTTCCCTTCAGACTTTTTGTAAAGGACACTTCCATGAGAAAAATACCCTTCAAAATTTTTGTAAGTGACCCTTTGTAAATCTTGAAATGAACCAATTCCTTTGGAAAAGTTGAAAGACCCAATTCCTTCAAAAAAGTTGAAAGAGCCAATTCTCGAGAAAAGACCCTTTGAAAATATTGAAAATATACCCTTCAAATTTTTTGTAAAGGACACTTCCATGAGAAAAAGACCCTTTAGAATTTTTGTAAGTGACTTCAAAAATATTGAAACGGACCAATTCCTTCAGACTTTTTGTTTTAGATAAAAAGTACAAAATAATTCCTTTGAGACTTGAACAAAAAACCTGAAGTAAAAACTTGCAAAAAGAAATAACACTTGAGTAAAAAGACCAAAATAACACTTGTAAAAAGACAAAACAAAGGCTTTCAAAGGAAATAACACTTGACACTTTACTATGGGGATAAAAAAATTAATAATGCTACACTTAGCCAAAATGAAAGATGCAAAACTTGGGTGTGAAAATTGGCTAACATTCTTGGTGATTCCTAGGGGTGGCATGCCTGCTATGCCTAAGACCAAGTGCCTAATCCTTCCATTGGGCATGGATTCATGCATATAGACACCCAAAAATGACTTGAATAGACCCTTGGCTTAAAAAAAAACACACTGATTGATCACATGCACAAAGGCAAAGACACACACCAAAAAAAAAAGGAAACATACTTGTGCTACAAATCACTTAGGGAACACAAAATTAGACCAAAAATAAAACTAGACCAAAAAAACACACATAATCTACTATTTACAAAACATGTCCTATAAGGACTAATAGCAGAACTTTAGATGTATCCCATTCATAGGGATAGGCAATTCTTCTCTATTAATCTTGGTTAGCTGAAAAGAGTTACTTTACTTGTACTTGATAATAATGTAAGGGCCACTCCACAAAGTGTCAAACTTTGTATTTCTACCTAGTTTTACTCTATCCTCATCCCATTTTAGGACCAACTCACCTTCCTTGATTAGTCTTGCACTTGCTCTTTTCTCAAAGGACTTCTTCATGAGTACTTGGCGGTGCTCCATGGCCTTGTGTGCATTGTCTCTTGCTTCTTGTAACTACATTAGTTCTATTAATCTGACTTCCATTGGAGTATTTTCAAGTAGTTTTATCTACTTTACAAGTTCTAAAGTAGGGAGTTCTTGAGATATGGACAACCTAGCCTCTCTCCCATAAACAAGCACAAAGGGAGAATTATTAATTGATCTCTTAGGTGTTATCATATCAGCCTATAAGGCTATCTTCAACTTGTTATGCCATGCTCTTTGATTAGTCTCTAATGTCCTCTTGATGATCTTGATGAGATTCTTATTAGCATATTCAATCAATCCATTTTATTAAGGGTAATAGTTGGATGAGGTACTCAAGTAAACTCCATTCCTATTTTCCCAATCAAAAGTTTTAGCACTTATGAAATCAAGTGTATTATCGAAAATGATAACATGGGAAACTCCAAACCTTGTTATAATGTTCTCATAGAACTCCAAAATGGCATTTTCACTTAACTCATTCAATGTAACAACCTCTACCCACCTTGTGAAGTAGTCAGTATAGTCAATATCTATTTGTGTCCAACACTTGATGGAGGGCTGATCACACCAGTGAAATCAAGGCCCCATTACATGAAATGTTGGTATACTTAGATAGGATTCTATGGAAGGGATGCAAGTTTCTATTTTCCTAAAAATAAGGAACATTGAGGACACATCTTAGACCAATGGTAACAGTCCTTAAAAAGACTATGCCAATAGTAACCAACCCTCATTATCTTTGAAGTTATCATCTTAGGAGAGAAATGACTTCCATCTGCACCATTGTGAAAATTTTCTAGTAGCATATCAAATTGATCTCTATTAACACACCTCAAAAACACACCATTCATATCTTTCCTAAAGATATCACCATCTACAAGATAGTAGGGAATGGTCTACAATCTAAAATATCTCCTTTGAGACTTATTCAAGCCATTTTGACACCCACCATTTGAAGAAAAATAATGATGTCTTGTGTCCAACTTTGAACTTGTATATGATCAACTAGTTGGGGATGAACTTGGTTAATCAAGACTTCCTTTGTTGGCTCTTGAAAATTTGAAGCTAAATGTTTGCATAACCATTTTCCTCTTACCAAGTTCATCACCTTAATATCTATATCATATTCCATTACTTTGGTAATCCACCCAACTCACTTTTCATTAAGGTCTTTGCTTAGGAGAAACTCCTTGGTGCTAGGGTGAGAAACCGTGACATGTATCTTGTTGTTTGAAACCATGTGTCTAAATTTTTTCAATCCTCTTATCATTGTTAGAGATTTATTCTTAAAAAATCTATACTTGATCCCATAATCTTCCAATTCTTGATTGAAGAATGCAATTGGTTGATCTACCTCTTCATCATTCTTTTACATAAGCATAGCTGAGATTGTATCAAGGTGAGAAAAGGTATAGAGTATGAAATCTTTGGAAAATTTTGGGTTCAAGAGAGTAGGAGATTTTGTAGTTGTTTTCTTGATTTCCTCAAAACTACTCTTACTATCCTTTGTCTAAGCAAAATCTTGGTTCTTCTTGAGCATGGCTGTGATAGGATTTACCACAGTTGCAAAGCCTAGAATAAACCTTCTTAAAAAGTTTATTTCCTCGAGAATCTTTGAACTCCTTTCTTATGTTGGGTCAAAGACAAGCCTAGAATAGCCTCAATCCTCTCAGGGTCAATAGACAAGCTTTATTTTGAATATGACCCAATAACCTACCTTCATGGACAACAAAGATGCACTTTTTTGGATTAAGGGATATTCCATACTCCTTACATTTATCAAACACCTACCTTAGATGTTCCATATGATTGGTATCATCCTTCAAAAAAATAGTTATATCATCAAGGTACACAAGTAGAAACTTATTGATCAAACCTTTAAAATCCATGTCCATTGCCCTTTGAAATGTAACTCCAACAATAGATTAACCTAAAGGCATCTTCTTATAGGCAAAATTATCCCATTTTGTAGTGAAGGATATCTTGAACTAATCCTCTTCATTCACCAGTATTTGATTGTCACTTGAATAACCATCAAGAAGTGAGAAGCATTGAGAACCTGAAACAACTTATAGAATTTGTTCCATAAAAGGTAGTGAATAATGATCCTTGAGAGACACTCTATTAAGGTCTCAAAAATCCACATAAAGTATAGTCTCTCCATTATTATTTTAAATAGGTACAAGATTAGCCACCTAAGTTGAGGGTTTGATAGGAAAGATAATCCTAGACTCAATCAACTTGGTCACCTCTTTCTTCATGAGATCCTCTATCTTGGGATTGATTGGCCTTTATTTTTGCTTGACTGGTTTAGCTCCAGGTTTTAACTCAATGGTGTGATGAGATAGACTTGGATCAAACCCTTTAAAATATTTATATTCCCAAGCAAAGATGTCATGGAACTCTTTGCATAATTCAATAAAGGCCTGCCTCTTAGATAGAGAACATATCTCACCAATTTTTAGAAGCTTGTCCTTATAAATCATGACTCTCTCATAGTTTTCTTATTTTGTTAACATGGTCACTATTTCTTTCTTCTTTTGATCATCTTCATTGAAAAAACTCTCCAAAGTAATCATTCCCTTATGTATCTTATTTTTCTTTAGCTAAATAACTTGTTCTTCATATTGATCATGTAGTCTCTTTTGGTTCCTCGAGGAGAATCCTACCTCATTTTCTAAGAAGTGTGCAATGTGTTCATCACTTTCAAACACCTACCATGACACTTAATTAACTAGAATAGAAGGCCTCACAATGACCTTGATATGAGACTGATCTTTCTCTTTTCCTACATTAGTGACTACATCAAACTATGCTTCTATGGTAGCCAATCTATCAGCGTGTTTATTTGAATCCCTTGGTATGGATTGTAAGTTGAAGGCATCAAAGTCTTCAAGTAGGTCCCATACCCTATGCTTGTAGGATTTAAGAAAAGGATTCTTGGCTGTATCTTGATTTCTCACTTGGTGGATGACCAACTCACTATCCCCATAAACCTTCAAATTCTTGATTCCTCTCTTCTTTGCCCATTGGAGGCCATGAACTAGGCTTTCATATTATACCACATTGCAAGTGAAACTAAAGTGGAATTTATATGAGGAGTAGTATTGATTATTTGATGGAAAAAATAACATAATTCCAACCCCTACACCTACTTTTCTGCTTGAGCCATCAAAAAACATTTCCCAAATCCCTTCAAGTTCATGATCTTCATTAGTGAGTGAAGTGATTAAAACATCCTTTTTATGCATACAATAAAATCCCAAATTAGTATCTTCCATGAATGTATATAGATCAAGTCTATGTGTTTCAATGCTATACTTATTAAGGAAAATATCAAAAATACCTTCAAGGGGGGAGGATGCTTCACCATCCATGATACCTTCTTATTCTTCACTAATTAAACAATTCTGATTTGAACTTGTCTCCATATATGGCTCAATATGAAGCCTTGCTAAGGGATATGTTATTATAGTCACCTTAGTTCCATATCTTGTTTTAAAAAGTAGAAAATACCAATAAATAGAAAGGTACCCTCCTATCTCAGTCATGAAGTCCCTTGACAAGCAGATAGTAAAATGAGGTGGAAGGTCTACCACCACAATGTCTTATATAATGGGGAAAATTGGGCAATCATGTAGAAAGACTTTTAGACCTCTGACCAATCCCACTATCTTGGTTGGAGTCCCATTGAGATAAAACACACCTTTACTATGTGTTTCATATTTCAATCCTAATTTATTAGCCACCACCTTAGGCATGATAGTGGTACTAGCTCCATTATCTACAATACAATTGTGAACCAACTTGTCTCCCATAATGAGTATGAGGTAGAAGGGTAGAGGCTTTTCAGATTTGGTGGAGGGATCTAAGACATGACTTGGATTATTGGTAAGGGCTAAACTATTGTGTTTTGAAGTTTTGGGGCTACATGAATGCTCATGAGTTATTCTTGTAAGAGTTCCTTTTGACCAGGCATATGCAAGACATCCTAAAGAGATATGCTTATATTGGTATTATTCAAAGAATAAAAAATGTTTAGAGGGGAAGTATTCATATTTTATTTCATTCTTAAAGGTAATGAGGGATTTTGAACTTTCTGCATTGTAGGCTTGACAACCCTATTTGTATTCTGACTTTGTTAAGGAGCATGATTGGTAGTAGGTATTACACTAGGATTCACACTTTGTGGCCTTGGAGAGGCATCACTTAGAATTGAATGTACTCCCAAAACATATCTTAGAGATCTCTTCTTAGATCTTTTGTTGGATAAAATTGATGTGCTTTTATTCAACACATAATCATCCTTCACTTGAAATTTGATCATACCTACACTTTGGCTACTACTTTCTCCATAAATATCCCTTCGCATGAGATTCACTTCTTCTGATGTCTTGTAAGGGGTATATTATTCTTGTGCCACCAAAACTTGGCTATCTTCTCTACCATCATGCATAAACTAAACTTGAGGTTATCCCCATTGGTATAAATGACCCTCCCCTTATACCAGGTTAACATGTACTAGAACAATAGCCTTCATAGAAGGAGTGGAATTAAGATTATCGGAATTGGGATGCTTGCTAAAACCTTGTTGACCTTGTCCTCTTCCTTGGTAGTTGTATTGGGATGGAGCTCTATAGTCTTATTGAAATATTACTAAGGGTTAGGTGGAGCACTTGTCTAGAACTGAGCTTGCTTGAGCTAAGTATGTAATGACCAGAATTCCTCATCTTTGTACATAACATTAGCCACCTTCTTGGGAAAGGTTCTTAGCTTGAAATTGGCATTAGGAACTTGTGCTACACTTGGAGCTTCAACCAAACTATGAGATAAAAAAGGCATGGAAACTCTTAGAGGTAGCTTTCTAGCTTATATCAAGATATTCTCAACTTTAATATCTATCTCATATGCATCTAGCATAGTATATCCTCTCATTGATTGTAACATTACTACCACATCAATATCGATAGATTTGAGATAAGTGGGAAACACAAATCTAAGAGGAGGTCTCATGACAAAACATCAATCTATGCCATGTCCTTTGAAATATTTCATTAAAATCTCTCATAAATTTGTTAAGACCTCTCTTTATCACATTCAGTTGGTGGATTAGTGAAGTATGGCCACTCTTATTCTCAAATCTATTTACTAATAATTCCCTAAAGCCATCCCAACTTGTAATGCAACCACCTTCTAAAGTCCTATACCAGTCAAGTGATTTACCTCTTAGAGACACGGCAAGCAATCTAATGTCTATGTTGGCTCAGGGGACATTATAGATGTTAAAATTTTTTGAAATGTCCCTAATATGCTCAGATGGGTTAATAAAACTCTCTCTATTGAAACTAGGGAGATTCTTGCTAGCATTGGGAGGAATAGGGTCGTATGTAGGAAGGTTAATTGGATTTTGGGTGTTAAAGGCTAGGAAAGGTTGTTGCCTATCCATTTATCTTTTTTCCTTTTGATCTCTTATCTCTTTAACTTATTATTATTCTTATTCAAAACCTCCATGTACAAGATATTTAAGCATTAGGAATGGTTTAGGGTGCTGTTCTTCAAAAAGGGTTTCAGCTAGAGGGGTTTGACCAAAAATCTTAAATGACCTAGTGAGGACCATGAAGTATAACATGGGAAACTTGATCTACAACCAAATATTCTCACATTTTGGAGTCACTAAAGGCTAGATTAATAACATTTCTACAAACTTAAGCTTGTTAAGACCAACATTTACTTTGACATGTAAATAATTAGGACCGACTATCTCACTAGGCGTGTGCTATAACTGTTGTCTCCAAATCTTGCACCCTAAAAGAGAGTGTTCAAGTATCTTCTATTTTTGGGAAATGTTGGAACATTTCCATGCATGTGGGTATGCTTATAGAGGAAATGAACCTCTAAATTTAAAGGGCTAGCTCCCTAAATGTATCTATGTAAAACAACCTCTATCTAAACTAGTTTGATTTAAAGGAAAAGAGTTAGAAATTACACAAAAGGAAACCTAATATAAGATTGGTGATGCATCGAGATTATCTTCCATGTGAATATCATATTCTAATGCACAATACAAAAAAATGCATAGACCATTTTCAAGCTCTAAGGGGTTCTAACACAAGTATTTTAGTATAGAGGTGAGATGTACAAAATGACACAAGGAAAATGAATTGAAAGGCAAATTACACATTCTAAGAATAGTTATACACTTAAAGTAATTAAATACACTTGAACACAGTCTATATGACCTATTAGAATAATAAATTTTTCTCAGGTATGAAGGATAAAGGATAGAAGGATGGAAAATCATCACTTATTATCATTATACATCACTTACATGCTCAAACAATTATTCAAAACTAGAAAGAAAAGACTTGTACTAATTCTTAAAGGTAAAATATAACATCAATCTATCAGGGCTTTGATATATACTATGTGGTTACTTTTTACACTATCCCAAGGATTGTATTTGTAGTGGAAAGGAAGAGAGAAGAAGAGGCCTTTGGCACTAAAAGAAGAATCAATTATTATAAATCTCCATTTTTAGCTACAAATATCTTTGAAAATGATGCTCATTTAGGCCATATGATTGACCCATGTCACCTCGAGTGGTTACACAATTAGCTTGCTCTATCAAAGATGATTCCCCAATGATTGCACCAATGGAAGATATTTTGAAATGGCATCAATGTGGTTATGACAAATGAGTCCACTTTTTATGGATTTGTCTTAATACTAACAACTTCTCATTAGCTCACTGAGGTGTGCAACTTTGTAGGGAAGAGTCCTTTTCATTCTATTGGCCTTGGAGAGGCATCACTTGGAGTTTATGTGCATGATTTCATGGCATTTATTAGAATGTTAACTCCATGTGTATGTCCAAAAACATCCCTTGAAAGCTTGCCCTAGCTTTACCTTAGTTGAATTTTCAAATCTTGTAAATCCCCTCAATCAATTATTCCTTTGATTGGCCATCAAAAAATGACTCAGATCTTGATCTAATCAATGGTGAGATGAACCCTTTGATCTACATTGGTGGATGAAGAACATGAACCCTTGTATCTTTAAGCATTTGAGAGAGGACCATCGATTTGCCTGGGACCCACTATTTAAATGATAATGGCTAGCTCATCACCTTGAAGTTGACGTCTATATAACCATCATTCTACTAGGACCATTCCTTTGAGGAATTTTCCTAGACAATTTTCTTGTGGACCCCTTTCTTGTCACCCTTTGAAAACCCTAAATATGCTCTTTGGCAATATTGAAATGTCCCTTTGGAAATCTTGAACTTGACACTTTCCTGAGAAAACACCCTTTGAAATTTTTGCAAGTGTCCTTTCAAAAAATGCAAAGGACCAATTCCCAGGAAAAGACCCTTTAGAAATATTGAAAATGTCCCTTCACAAGATAAAGAAACATCCCTTTACTTGAGATTCACTTCTTCAAATTTTTTGAAAGTGTCCCTTTGGACTTTTTGAAAGTGTCCTTTTGGACTTTTTGAAATTGTCCTTTTGGACTTTTTGAAAATGTCCCTTCATAAGAGAAAAGACCCTTTGAAAAAATTGAAAATGTCCCTTCAAAAATATTGAAAAATGTCCCTTTAGAATTTTTTTATAAGGGGCACTTCCATGAGAAAAATAACCTTCATACTTTTTGTAAGTGACCCTTTAGAATTATTGAAAAGGACCAATTCCTTCAGAAAAGTTGAAAGAGAGAATTCTCAAGAAAAGACCCTTTAGAAATATTGAAAATGTACCCTTAAAAATTATTGAAAAGGATACTTCCATGATAAAAATACCCTTCAAAAATATTGAAATGGACCAATTCCTTCAAACTTTTTGTTTCGGACAAAAAGTTTGAAACAATTCCTTTGAGACTTGAACAAAAATCCTGAAGCAAAACCTTGCTAAAAGAAATAACACTTGAGCAAAAAGACCAAAATAACACTTGAAAAAAGATCAAACAAAGGATTTCAAAGGAAATAACACTTCACACTTTTCTATGGGGATAAACAAATTAAGAATGCTGGACTTAGCCAAAATTAAAGATGTACAACTTGGGTGTAAAAATTGGTTAATAGGTAGTTTTGAAGACTGTAATCTATGAAAAATAGAACTGTAAGGAATAGCTAAAATGATAGAGAAAGAGAGAAAGGAACTTTGGTGGGTTCTAAGATGTAGAGAAATGTGAGATTGATGTTGAAGTTCCTTGATTTTTACTTGTAAAATTTGCCAATTGTGTCGATTAGGTTGACTTAGTTTTATAGTTCCCTATTTTCTAAAACTTGTGAAGAATACTTTACCAACCTGATTGACCTAGTATGTTTTTTGGAAGCCTATAAGATGACTATACTATCCTGATCAACCTAGTATCTTTTATGGAAGCCAGTATTATGTCAATCTATTTGACCTAATAACCTGTATCTGATGAAGACCTACACAATTAGAATAAAGTCATTTTTGATATGATTGTGTGTTAAACCTGCACATAGAAGTTAGAAGCTATACCGGCCCTATCAACCTAGTATCACAAATATAGAAAAATAATAAATAAAATGATAGAAAATGAAAAACATGAAAGAAAACCTATAAGGTTTAGATTCCCATCGGGTTCACTAGAATATATGCAATCATAAATGCATCAAGTCTATAAATCAATCCTAACTCAGAGAAGATAGATCCTACTTACACTTCTGATTGGGGATACATTAGATAATTGAGAATATGACTAATATGTGGATCTGCTAGACCCAATTAGGGGATCTTTGATCATAAAAATAATACTAGGGAGGGTTCCAAAGCCTCCAGTCAAGCAAAAGCAAGCAATAACCCTAACTAAGCCTTATGTTTTCACATTCAATAAACTAATAAGAAGTAAAGCAAAGAAATTTAATCTAGTGCTCAACAAATCTTGTGGAGCAATATGGAGGTTAGTAAACAAATGGAAATAAACATGCATAAGAGAATCTCAATCAAGCTATGTATGATTAAGACCCAAATACATGGAGAAGAAGAATAATATTATTTGAAAGCCAATACTTATGCTACTTCTATATACTAAAGAGAGGAGAAAATTTAGAGAATATTTACCTGAAATATGAACTCATTGAGACTCAATCTCTCCCTTGGCCAAAGGGGCTTCAAAAGAGGTTATTATGGTTTTTAAATACCACTAGGAAAGGTCAAAGTATCCAAGACTTCTCCACAAGACTAGATTATCCAAGTAGAAACCCTAGGCTAAATATCCTCAAGGAGAATGGTGAAAGAGTAGATTATAAATAAATGTAAATGAATAATAAATCTTGATGTATCTCTAATAATGGTGAAATGATCTTGTATATATAGGTATATTTGACCCTAATCCCTTGCAAAAATTTTGGTCAACAAAGTTGATCCAGTTGACCTAGTACTATTATGGACAAAAATTCACTAGGTCATGAGTTAAATCCACCAGGAGAAGATCTAGGCCCTAAATAAATTTCACCCATAAGAGTACAAGGTCAACCTAATAGACCTAGTACTATAAACTATTGAAAGGGGTTTTAGGTTAGGAAAAAGGGTATAGAAAATGGTAAAATACTAGAGAAGCATGTAAAAGAGGAGTAATAGCTTAGGGAATTTTTTTAAAGAGTTAGTTGGATTGGTAATAAATGGCAATAAGGGACAACAATCCTATGAAGTACCGATGGTCTACCCACGCCTTTCTCAGTGTACCCATTAGGGCATGCACTTATAGAGATTGAGACTTGATGGGTTCCTACAATATAGAAATCATTAGTGTTTGATAAAAGTTTGAACATATTATGTGTATATAGGTCACAAAGTCAAGATTTAAGTTCTTTCTCTTGGGATAAATTTCCATTCTATCAAAGGAAAAGTAGAACCAATAAAGGTAGTCTGGTTGTACATGTTCACTCATTTTTCAAACTATCTCTAATTCCTAGCACTTATGCCTTGGCTCTATGAGTCAACCATTAACATCCTTGTTACTCAGCATGAACTCTTAGAAGATCTCTTTGATTTCATACATGTGTTTCCAAGAAATTATGAAATAAATATTAAAGAGCATCTTGTTGCCTTTAACTCTACTATACACATTTTTAATGTTGAATAAGAAGATGTTGCTTGCAAACTATTCCCTTTATATTTATAAGAATAAGCACATGATTGGATTTTGAGCTTAACACCTAATTTCATTACCAATTATAATAGTTTGGCATATCAATTTATACTTCAATTTAGAATCCTAGTGGAAGATTCATCACTTTTTCTAAATATTGTGCCTAATGATCAAGATCCCATTATGACCATAAAGGGAGGTTCTTAGTATAAATAGGCTGATTTTGAACTTGATAACGCTCCAAATCATGATATGATTAAAGATAAGGAATGAATTCCTAATGATGATAATGAGATCTCTAATTTATGAAAGCATAACCATCACATGACGGGAGAAAAGGAAAAGAAACCCTTTCAACTAGAAGAAATAAAAGATGTTATTGTGTTAAATAATCTAACTCCTTTGGATTTGGGTCATGGGTTTAAGCCTGCTGATAATAAAGCTTCATTTATTGATCATAAGTTGTTTATACAAAAGGATAACCATTATAATGATGATGATATCATTCAGACTTAAAATTTAGAAGATCCCAATCAATCCATGCAAGAAGAGGAGAAGTGATATACATCAAATGACTTGAGTCCCAGTCACTTATTATTTGTTGAATATTTTACCCCATAAATCTTGATTAATGAGCTTTAGGTAATATAATCCCTTATTTATGACTGACATTATCATGAGGTAAATATGTCTAATACCATTGATCAATTTCTAAATCAGGAGGTAGTTGAATTTCATGTTTATGCTCATTCTAATTTTGAAATTAAGGATGATGATAACTTTGAGTCTAGGTTTGTAAATCATGTTGAATTTGAAGAACCTTATCATTTTGAGCTTACTTATGTAGATTATTTTGAGTTTGAAAGAAGGAAACATAAGAGTTATGGAAGGATGTTGCTATTTTTTATGATTACAAGTCTAATCTAACCTCTCTATTTGCAGGTTTTATATTTAACTGTGGGTTTGATCAAGGTTTCAATGAATTGGTAGACGTTGAACCTCCTGCTTAGATTATTTTAAATCCTAAGCTTCAGGTGAATGAATCCCAAGAATTTCATTGGACATATTTTGAGTTGAATTCCCCCAATACATACACTTGTTTTAATTTTGGGACTGCACAATCTAGTCATTTTGAATGCATGTTTAATAGTAGTCTTGAGTTTTTAGGGAAACAACTCACATATATATTAAAGGAATTCAAAAATGTCCTTGATTTTTTGAGGATACTGACTATAAGAGCCTTAATATTACCATTACATATAAGGCATGCTACATGTATTTTCCAAACTTACCCTCTTAACTTGTTTGGTTTTGTTATTTAGTATAATGTACAAAATTTCCTATTTTTTACTATTGCTTTCTTAGTTTTTTTTTAGTCTTATTTTACTTATTTCTAGGGTAGGTTTATTTCTTAGTGTGGTTTTCTAGTTTTATTTGTTGGTTTTTTTTCTCATGTTCATTTTTCTATGTTTGGCTATGTTATATGTCCTATGTCCTCAGTAATAATATATCCCAACACTAAAAAAGTGAGATTTCCTTATTTTTTCTCAAGTCTAAGAAAATTGAGGAGAGATTTGTTGAAACTGTGTCCCCATGGTCAATTGAGCTAGTAATTTTAAATAAATGATTGGATCATGAAAAAAATATTCAAAATCTATAAAAAAATGAGTGGAGCATGTAAAATCTCTTTTAAGGAAGGAAATAAAATAAAAATGCAAAATCTAAAGTCTTCCTTGAAAGGGTGATTCAGGAAACCACCACCACAGGCTTTCTAGCTTGGCTAGAAGTGGATCAAGGCCTAGAGTAGGACTAGAGGCATCTCTATTAGGGTTATATATGATTGGATAGAATAATAGTAATTCCCAATCCATTTCCACCCTAATATAAATAGATAAGATCTTTCTCCCTTAAAAGTGCTAGTTATTCAGTAAGTATAATTTTTTTGTGTGAATACACAGTTAATGAATTAATCACTCTCACACACTAATGGACTAATGATAGGGATGTAACTTAGTATGTCATAGGTTGAGGTAGGATTTAATGCCTTCATTTATTTTATTTTATCTAACATGTGGTATGTAGTTTGTGTTTATGCATAGGTGTGAATATTTATAGTCTAGGTTCTGAATGCTAAGTAGCATCCTCCCCATAAAAGTCACCATTTGTTGGGTCCCAACATATTCCATATTCACAATTTAACATGGGGACCCTCTTATTTTAGCATGATTTATCCTTTTCATTATTCTACCTCATTTGGCTAATCTCATCAATATTGCATTATGTTAGTGTCACTTCCTCATTAGTGCTCATTATGTTTTGTCTTTGGTTTAAGCAGAAGAGAAGTTATCCATGGATTATTTTTTGGGAATCTAGTTTTCACATAAGGCCATGGGATTAATTTACTCATTGTTCTTATGTGTTGATTCATTTAATCTATGATCTTGGCATCTTCATGATAATTCTATTTGCACTTGATTTAGAATAAATTATCTATTGATTTTAGAGCTTTCTTTCAATCTTGGATCCCTTTCTTGACATGTTTCAAGGTATCTTAGACCCTAGTTTATTTAAATTAGTTATTACTATGAATCCTTTATCTATTGGTCAATGGTGTTTTTAATAGGGATATTTGTGTTTTATGGGCTATTACAGATTAGTCTTTCCTCATGTATATTTCACTCATATCACTTTTTAAACTAACATGATATCCTCGTTGAATTTGTTTGAGATATAATCTATGTAGTGCCCCAATTCACAAAAGAGATCACAAAACCCTAATTCATAGAGCCTAAGATAAAGTGTGAAGCATAAAGCCTTGAGTTCAACATAGATGGTCCTAAACCAAACCATTGAGAAATTGACTAAGTGTCAAAGTATCAAATGAGCCTAAGAAATTAAGAGAAAAGGGATGAAACACTTAAAGAATTTTTGAATTCTCAAAGTTCCCAGATCCCTTTTCCCATCCTAAGAGTTTTCATCCAATAAATTTACACCAATTGAAGGTGTTAGGGTCCTACTATATATATTTTTAGAGTCATAATCCCAAACATGTTAGAGGTTAGAGTATAGATTCAATCGAGAGACAACACATGGACTTAGTGGCAAATATGTTAGTACTAGAGTCAAACTCCTAGGCTAACATAGTTATCAAATGTCAGAGGTGTTAGAGGCCTTGATTAGATAAAAAGTGCCATGTATACTAGAAGCATGAGCTTAGAGTGTTAACTTCAAGTAAATATTGAAAAATTACTAAGTCTTTTAAATCCTGTAGGACTTGAGATCATGCCACACAACATGATATGGTGACTCAACCAACAAAGGTTCATTAGGATATGTAAATATCTATGCCCCTAAGGGCCTAATATTTTTCCACCTAACACCATCTTTGGAACCTAATGGCATAATGATAGACTAACAATGTAAAGCTTTATACCCTTGAGAGCTTAAAAAAGTGATAGGTTGCCACTTGGCATCATCATGGGAACCCAAGAGCCAAAAGAAGTGGTAGTATTAAGTATAGAAACATGTGGACCTAGGGGTGTCAGACTTTTCATATCCTCAAGAGAGTTATGAAAATTAAGAAGACCCACGTGGTAGCTATAAAACCTACTAGTCTCTCAGGTATGTTAGACTAGTTAGATCCCTGAGAGAGCCTGATGATTGAAGAAGAGCTAGGTGGAAGTTGTCATAATTTCTAGTCTATCAGGGGTGTCAAACTTATCATAGCCTTGAGAGTACCTAAAAAATGAGGAAGTACCACACGAAAGCTATCAGACCTATCAATATATCAGGGGTGTCGAACTTATCAGAGCCTAGGGAGAGCCTAATGAATGAGGAATAACCATGTAGAATCTATAAGACCTCCCAATGTCCTAGGAGTGTCAAACTTGTTATAACCCCAAGATGGCCTAATGAATAAGGAAGAACCATGTTAAAATTGTTAGACCTATCAGTCTCTTGGGGGTGTCTAGCTTACTAGATCCCTAAGAGAGCCTAAAAAATGAAATCATGTGACATGGCACTTACATACAAATTGATAGAGAATGCCTAGGAATAATAGATGGCAAGTAGGTGGTAAAATAAAATCATATGTGAAATCCAAATGAAGTAATGAGGAAGCACCACATAGAAATAACATTAGCCAAGAGGGATATGCAAAGCTTGATGATCCACATGGACATGTCAAGTAATCATAGGGGCCAAAAAACTAAAAATTGATGGCATGCTTAGCTATCAAGGTCATCAAACTTGCAAGTGGTATGTGCACTCAATTCAGCAATAAAAGATCAAGTTGTAGCTGGGATAAAAGGACAAATTTTATCCTTTAATAGGGATGGCCTCTAAAATGTAAATCATGCTCAAACTATCAATTTATCACTAAATATATCAAAATCCCAACTACATCCATAATTATCATTAAATATTGAAAATTCCCTAGTAGTGGTTGAGTATCATTTTATGGATAAGATCTATCTATATAAGGGGAGCTAATTTCCATTGAGAAGGGTTGACTCTTTTGGTATTTAAACTCTATTGGGATTGAGCCAGGATTATACCTACCTTTCCCCTTTATTCAAACTTGATTTTTGGCCAATAATCAAAATTTTATTGTGCCTAAGACTTGTAATAATTGTGTCAGTACACCTACCCATTTATTGCTCTATTTTGTGTTCTCTTTTACTTTCTTAGAGACACTAATTGTAACTAAATAGTTGTAGAATGCTAAAAAGGGATTTCGATTCTTTTATGTCTTTTTCATTGAAATGTATCTAGTATTTTATTTGTATTGATAATATATATTAGGATTATTATTATCCATAAATGTGGAAATTAGATTATGTATATGATATTCTAGTTCCTTATAGTTTCTTTGTTTTTATTCAGAACATTCGATGCTTTATGTGCTTTTAGTTATAAATCATTTAAAGAGATTTGTGTGTTATTTGCTACAAGTCTTTTTGTGTTTTGATTAGTGAAGGATATACAAGTTTGGCATTCATTTTTGTAGATGATGATCTCATTTAAGATGTGAGAAAACTATTATAACTAATCTATTAGATTTGTTCATGATTTATTCTTGTCTTTTATTGGTCATTATGTACACTTGCTATAGACTATATGTTAGACTATCTTTCGAATGGGTTCAATGGATAAATGAAATTAATATTAGTGCCTTTAGAAGATCTCCCACTAAGTGGATCTTTTTTGTGCAACAATTAGACTAGAAACATAGTGGTATAAATGTGGTTAGGCATGCTTTTAGTTCCTCAACATCAAGAGACTTGTTTAGATTAGAGATAACACCCATCTTTTTTCCCTTACCCTCTCCCTCTCTTGTGTTTATTTTAGTGATTTTCTTGCCTTAGTTTAGGATGTGAAAGGACTTGTAGTGAAGAATATTTAATCATTCCATCATTTGAATCAAATAATCAATAGAGTTAGACATTCCATTAGCAAGAGAGTAGGCGAACCTTTGGTGGCAATAATTATTAATCTCAAAGTATGTTTAGGAACCACTAATCCCTTGGAATAACCATCAAAATCTTAAAATCAATGGGGACATTATCCCATGTACTATTAACCATTTTTTTCCTCTTGGATCAACTAAATTAATAGCTAATTCTAAGTAAGTCACAAATACAACACTAACACCTTCCTCATGTGACCTTGGATCTATTCCCTTCATTGCTTTTACATTATTTTCCTCCCCATCCATAGGATAATCAACTAGTGATATCACATGTCCATTATAATATTCCTCTAATTCATGATCAAAAGATCCTCCTGGAGTATAAAGACCTAATGATGGTCTTTTCTCTAGTTATTTGACTTTGAAGGAGCTAGGAAAGCCTCTAGATTCTTTCGTATGTGATTATGGAGGGAATAGAAGGTGAGGGAGAAGGTGAAATTGGTAAAGAGACCAAAATAGTATGGACTACCACTATAGGTGGTGGTGAATGAATATAAAGTGGAACAATAATGGTGGAGGTAAGAATGGATGGATATGGACCTTGTTGAGGTGCTTGAGGGGATGGAAGAATGGATTGGAGAGATGAGAAGGAAGCTTATAAAAATTATGGGAGGCTTACCTATGTAGTTGTTGTAAGTATAGGGAGAGGCCCCAAAGAGAATGTAATATTTTTTCTATCTTGAGGAGGTGTAATCCTCTCAATTATAGTGGTTATGCCCATGATAGTAACAAATTAATGGGTGAAGGGGAGATGAAGGCTAGGACGACATTTGAGAATCTCCTTTCTAATCTAGAGGTTCTCTTCCCTTTTACCACTAGACTCTCCCTCTTCTATACTAGTCCCTCCTTTTATAATGGAGGGATGATAGTCTTATTAATATTTTGGAGGACATTTATGACTTTAGGTTTGTTCTTCCTACCTTACCATCTCATTTTATTTCTCTTTAGTAATGTTTGGGCCATATTGAATAGCATGGGAAATAATAATGAACATTTGATTATAGCTCATACGGGCCCAAATTCTATAGCCATCTGAATCATTCATAAAGATAACATTATGTTCATAATTTTGGTGACCATATGTAATGGTCAGCCCATTCTTATCCTTAAAGAGTTGGAAATAGTTTCTAATTTTTTCTTTGGGGTCCCATTCCATAAATTGGGTCACTTTTAAATTGTAATGGCATATGATCTTCCCTACCTAATTAAAGTGTGCCCTCACTACAAACTGGAGATACCTAATGCTTAGTCTTGCAGTAATAGTCCTAATGCCTAAGGCCAAGCTCCTTGTATATACTATTATATAATTGGTGGTCCACCTCCTTTTATGCAAGCTTGTTTTGAACATGGCATGGTAAAAATAGAGGGGGTGCCTTTGTTCTTTCAATTTTGATTATGGTATAGTTTGGATAGTAGTATTAATCCCCCAGTTTGGCTATGAATCTTCTCAAATTGTCAGACATTCTAGGCATATGAGTTTCATGAATGGCTTGGTAAACTTGAGGATAAATTTATTCACAAATCCTTATAATCTCATTTTTGTATTTATAGAGAAATAAAAAAGAATAATTATCACAAATTTTATTATCTACATACTCTATGTATGGATACCATATTTCTCCATAGACCCTATAGACCATACCAAGGATTGCATCTGATAGATATGACATCATATAAAAATTTCCATCTGTTGGTCTTTGTTCATGTTTAAACATTTGTGCCTTCAACCTGACACTAATAATCACTCTTAGGGAATTTTGTTTTTTAGGATTCAAGAGAATGTCCAAAAACATAACCCATTCCACTTGTGCATAAGTATTTATAACAAAACCATATAGTCTATTCAGAAGGGCCATGGTTATCCTAATACCAAGCCTGAATTTGATGATGTCATTAGAGGAAATGCCTCACTTAGGGTTCAAACTCTTACCTTTCACTAGCCACTACTTCAATTTTCCCTTTAGATAGTTGTGCTCAAGACATACATTGGCCAAGACTTGGTTATAGGAAAACTCAGGTCCTAAAAGCCTAATCTACCTCTCAAATTCCCTTCTAGAAACATACACAATTGAATTTTTTCCTTTTTAAAGATGCAAATAGTTCCCAAAACAAGCACCATTGAATAAAAAATCATGAATCAAATTGATATAGGGAATTACCTCTGGTTTGATAGATGTTTGGTTGAGTCTCATGGTTTTAATTTAAAACATGTCATCAATGTAATGCTTCTCCTGCTAAAATAGTCAATCCTATGAGGAGTACAATGTTATAGACTCCACTGCATTCGAAAGGGCTACGTAGTAGGGAAGCTTGAAATCCAAGGAACCTTTATCAAATAAATTATCCATGTATATGATGTTCCTAGAAATGGAATATACATAAGGGGCCTAGCACATGATAGTTTTGGAGAAGCAATTTCAGTAATTTAGGGCCATGAAATTCATTCACAAATTGTTTGAACTCTCTTTATAAATTTACTAGAAAAAATATGGATTTTAGTTGCTTGAGAGCTTGAAGTTGTAATTTTCAACTCATAGATTAATGGTGAAGTGACTTTCCTTTTTTTGGATTTCACATATATTTCTAAATCCTGCACCTTGAATGCATAATTCATGAAACATCAATGTGAATAATGGATTTGGATTTTGTTCTAATTTGGATTTAAATTTTCCATTCATCTTTGGTGGGTTTTTATTTTCCAAATGGAAAATTTTCATTAATTCATGCATGTCTAGTCATCCCATTTAAGATGGGTCTCATTCTCTCACTTACCAATTTTATTTAGCTATCAAACTCATTTATTCATACTTTGGACATGCATATTATAGATCATGACACTTGTCTACTTATCATTCACCCAAGTCTTCATACTTATTATATTGATTTATATGCACCATGGTTGTAATTTAATGGAATTATACCATGTGGAGTGTTTTCGAGGATATGAGAACTTATAGACTTAGTGCCATGGCTTGTTGAACTCTGAACTATGTATGTCTTCTAAGAAGGCTTAGGGTACTTGGATGTTGATGCATGGAATTATTTCAAAACTAAAAAAAAAATCAAAGACTCAAGACCATGGAGCCATGAGGCCATTAACTTGATATACCCCCTTATAATGTCTAAGTTAACAAAATTGTGCCAACTATTAAACCCTTTGCGCTTAGAACCTTAGGGTAATTAGATCATGGGATAACAAGGCCATTATGATTTACTTTGAATTTTTAGGTTTTGAGTTCATGTAATTGTGCCAACTATTGATACCCCATAACTTGAAACCTTAGGGCAATTAGATAATGGGACTATGGGGCCACTAGGCTTTGCTTTGACCTTTCAAGTTTTGGGTTCATGGAATTTTGCCAACTATCAATACCTTAGAGCTATGGATTCTCAAAAACTTAGAACCATTAGACCATTAAATTTTATTTGACCTCCCATGGTTCCAAGTTCATGAGGTTGCATTACATGGCATGTTCTTGGGGTCCTAGAAACATGAATGACTTAGAATTTTCCATAAAAGTGAAAATTTTACCATTTGAACATGGTGTTTCCACATGGAAAACTTGTGGTGGATTGGATATTGATAAGGTATGGAATTTTATTAAACTATGATAAGTTCCAAGTAACATAGTAGTGCCACCTATCAAGATCTTAAATCTTAGACACTTTGGAACACTTAGGATTTTTGTGAAGGATGAAGGCATTCGATTGACACGATCCTACCATTTATCCCATTCTTGGAGTTTGAAACTTTGGGGACATAATAAAGGTAGGGCCTAGACATGGATAAATTTTAAGTACTTGTAAATAGTCATGAGAACATGTTAAAATTATATATATATATATATATATATATATATATATATATATATATATATATATATATATATATATATATATATATATATATATATATATATTACATTGAAGCACATTAGCTCCATTAGTCCATAAATCATAAAGTTAATTTTAAATAAGAATTATGACCACCCAAGGTTTAAAATTAATATCCAAGCTTTGATATTCATAATTTTGGAATTATGTAACTTTAGACTTTGAGAAAAACCTTATAATTATGCATATTAGAACCAATGTCATGGATCTCTAAGGCTTATATGAACCTGAATAAAGATATTCAAATAATAGTGGGTCCCATTTTGAATTAATAAAATAGGGTGTGTGTGTTAGGGCACAAAAACTACCCCAAAGAACCTCTATCAATGAGCACTACCTATATAGCCAATACTCTGAAGAGGGCGTCAAACTTATGTAGTCTTCCCCTATGTGTTGGATAGTATGTGAATCATGTCATATGTGTAAATAAATTACAATAATGAACTAGCTTATACCTTGTGAAATTAGGATCTTAGTCTTCTCCTTAAGTTCTTCAGATCTGTGTATGTGATGTTCCCATAATTAATATGAAAATAAGAGAAAATAAGAAAGGTTTTATCTATTGAATGCTTGTTGAATGATTTTTATAAGTAGCATTAGTATGTGATATGTGAGGAATGAGTGAGGGTTGATATTATATTTATACCAATCCCTTTGGATAATAAATCACATTAAAACACTTAGGTTGACCATTAGGATACGTTTCATTTACAAATTACATAAATTTATTAAACTAGACACTTGCATCAGAGTAGGACACCCACATCAACATAAGTGTCTATCTAAAACACATTTGTCCAGGGAGCAGGAAAATATGTAAGGGTTATAACTTCAAGAGGCATAAGATAAGTAGGTTTTAATAATTTTGGGCAAGATAGAAGGCCTAGTTTATCAATATAAGACTGGTTAGACTATGAGATAGGCGAAGGGGCACAAGAGAGCAAATAGGAGACTTTCAGTAGTAGGAAAGGTATATAATTGATAGTAAAAAACCAAGGTCCAATTTTTCCAAGTAAGAAATACTGAGGTGATAAATAATCCATAAATAATGTCTACATTTCACCCTTTAATCTAATAATTAAATTACTATTTTAAAGGAAAAGAATGCATACCTAGGTGTGTTGACACACCTTGTATTTGCTTGAATCCAACTTGAGTGATTTGGTGGGTGACTAATCCACAACCAATAGTATGTTATAGTATATAATTAATGAATATAAAATGAAATTGAAAGTATTGAAATGATTTAAATTGAAATAGATTAAGGTTTAGGAGTACACCCATGTATCAATGCAACCTTCTTAACTTTTGGTAATTTCATTTCAAATATGTATAATTATGAGTCATTTAAACTAAGATTAGGAAAAATATAAATATGGAATGTGAATATATCTAAGAGAGAGATAGAGAGAGAGAGAGAGAGAGAGAGAGAGGAGAGAGAGAGAGATGAGAGAGAGAGAGAGAGAATTGGTCTAAGATCATCATAAGTAATGTGTGTGTTTCTTGGGCTAATTCGCTTTCTACATTCGAAAAGTTGAATAAAGAAACTAGAGAAAATGGACGAGGTTAGGAATACCTGGATGTCGACTGCGCACCGTGATCCAGATGCTTGTGAGCACTCCTCTTTGGCTGTGGAGGAATGACACCTGCAAAAGAAAGGAAAACTTGGACAAGGGGATGTTAGATAAATAGACGGTGGGTTGCCAAGCGAAAGCTTGTTCCCGGAAGTGTAAAAAACTTCCTCAAAGGGAGGGTCAACCCACAGATGAAAGACTGAGAAAGTATAAGATGCAAAATACAGGAATGATGAATAGATTAGAAATGAAAGAAAACACCAAATGGTTACCTGGAGGAAGCAGCTGGGCTGAAGACAGTCGCCGATGTCGGAAGTGCTGCCGGTGTCGGTTAGGAAGTCTGTCGACGTCGGTTATTCTGCCGACGTCGGTTGGGGAAGTGACCGGCGTCGGTCGGGGGTAATGGCCTGTGGTCGGGTCTGGGACGTGTTCTGGACTGTGGACAGGTCCTGGATGCTGAGGATGTCGAGACAGAGTCTGGGGACGGGTCAGAATGGCCTGTGGGATAATCTTGCCCTGTACAGGGGTCTTTTGTGGACAAAAAGGGGACGGGGGGAATTGTCTGGAACTGGGATGAAGAGTGGGACAATGTGAGAGGAGGATGGATAGGGGGACAGGTCCTGAGAAGGCCTTGCAGCCTCTCAGGGGGGAAGGGTAGAAGGAAGGCAAGAAACAATAGATAACTGAAAGCTCAAATAACAGAATCAAATAATAGACTTGCTTACCTCTTTGCCCGCTGAATGAAGAATTGAAGGAGCTGTTGTTGGAGCCAGGGAGGATTCTGCAAGAAGAGAATTCTGATGAAGAGCCTTTGCACCTGCTGCTGTTGTTGCACGAGGTTCAAAACGAAGACAAGACGAATGCCAAACGCCAGGAGAGTTCTGTTTGCGAGCTCAGGAGTCCAGGGGTTGCAACGGATACAGAACGGGGGTCTTGAAGGCTGCCGACGCCGGCAGTCTCGCCGACGTCGGCCGCAGGGGTCGCCGACGTCGGCAGAGTCAGAATGGAGACAGAGGCTAAAAATAGCCTCTGCCCATTCTTGCACGCCGCCGGGTGGGGGATTGTGGGAAGAACGGTTATGAGCCTGCTAAAAATGGATGCGGGAGGAATATAATGGGGGGATTTTGGACAATAAATGCTAAGGGGGAAGGTGGAGGGATTCAAGGGAGGATCCAAGGAGGCAAGGGTAGGGTGGAAAAGGGGGCCTCAATTAATTAAAAGATGTTAATTTTTAATTAATAAGACCTAGGTGGGTTAGGGACCAAGGAAGACTAGGAGGGAGAAAGGACCAAGGGGGAGAACCAAGGTGCAGGACACGTTTGCGGTGTCTACATTTGCCCCTTTTTGTCTTGTTGGTTGTTCTAGACGAACTGCAAGACAAAAACAGGAGTTGGTTGCCCAGAAAAAGGATGAGGTGTTCCCCCCTCAAAGCGATAGTCGAGAGAAGGGAACCGAAGATCGAGTGTCGATTTGACAAAGAAATGGATAGAAAAGAGTGAGTGAAAACGCTGCCATAGTCATGATTGCGCGTAGTCCACTTCACGAGAGGGTCAGGTCAAATTGTCGCATGGTCAAGGGTCAAGGAGTGCCAAAATTGAAGTAACCGGGCCCCAGCATTTAGTCGTCTGCTGATCGGGTCACTCAATCTAAGCGGAAGCTCCAAATGGTCGTCGTGTCCCAGGTATCCAGGGCTCAGGAAGTGCTCCCAGAAACACGAAAAAGGCCACAAGTAGTAGGGATCAACTGGCTCGTGATCCTACACTTGTGAAGGGTCAAAAATAGTCTGCGAACAATTCTGCTAACCAGCCGTGGAATAGCATACACGTAAAAACAACCAAGGCAACATTGTCTTGGAAGAAGGTCAAAGAAGAAGGAGATAGGCATGGTCGCCAATGGTCATTGGTCAAGAGGATGGATGGACGAAGGGATGCGGCCGAGCTAACCCCAGAAGACATGTTATCTGAGTGCTGCCTACATAGCCCTGGTGACAGGGCCTCAGGCTGATGTAGTTCTCCCTAAAAGGGAGGGGGGGGGGTCGGAGGGATTGATAGGTCTTGGTCAAAGTCGATGATTGGTCTTGGTCAAAGGAAATGATTAGTCTTGGTCAAAGGTCTATGATTGGTCTTGGTCAAAGGGAATGATTGGTCTTGGTCAAAGTTGACGAAGGGAAAGTTTGTCCATCAAAGAGACGAACAAACGGGGGTGGTCGAGCTAACCTCAGAGGATGTGTTATCTGAGTGCTGCCTACATAGCCCTGGTCATAGGGCCTCAGACCAATGTAGTTCGGACTAGGAGACAGAGTGATCGATGATTGGATGTGGTCAAGTGTCAAGATGATGCTGCAAATGTCACAAGAGTCGAGAGGTCTTTCATCCCTTAACAAGTTTCCATAGTCGTGATGGATGCATGCTAAAGATGAATGGAAGTCTATTTATGTTTCAGCAAGTATTGGTTTATGCTTAACATAAATTGGGTCTGGTCGGTAGTTTCCATGTGTATTGGTGTCCGTGGAAACTATGTGGAATAGACGAGGATGATGTCTGAAAAATGATGAAAAATGGCTTGGTTTGAGTTGAGTCGCCAATTGATGCGGTTAAATGTGACCAAAGTGTAGAGAAAAGATGGAAGGCAAATTGCTCTTTCATTGACAAGGACCAACAGGAAGTATAGATAGGGGTTATTAGAACAAAAAGCCCCGTTCATGCATTACGTCGTGGACCAGTGTTGTGTCAGTACGGTAAGCGAATCACTTTGACATTAAAGTGAGCTCGAAGTCCCTTGAGCAGGTGATGGGAGGAGGATAGGGTAACCCAGTTTAAGAGCAGGAATAACCTTGCCCCTTTTTAGAGGAGACCCTGAGACAACTACAAGCCAAGTCCATGACCCGTTTTTTTTTTTTTTTTTTTTTTTTTTTTTTTTTTTTTTTTTGCGCAGGCTGATCGATGCGGGAAGCCTACATAGAGATGTCTTTTGATTTAGTGGTCATGTTGCGAAGCTGATCGATGCGGGGAAGCTTCTAAGATAGGTTGCTGTTGGTAGCAAGATTTAATTATAGCCATCCTTCGAGGGAGTGGTCTATATCTTTGCTTTATATAATGTTTGAATAGCTGTCCTTCGAGGGATCAGTCTATTAACTACAGCAATGATAGCACAGCTGTTCTTCGAGGGATCAGTCTGTCTTTTTGGATTTGATTGTGTGACCTTGGATATGTTTGGACATCGTCTTTTTTTTTTTTTTTTTTTTTTTTTTGAGTCATGGACAAGACTGTAGAAGTGCAAGGACTCCCTTTTATTAGGACAAGGTACCCATGCGCCATAAAAGGGTTGCAGAGGACTTGTTAAAGGGGAATAGGGTCGAAAGGAATAAGGAGCCAGAGGATGAGGATTGCTCAAGGGACGAGCTCAAGTTATGTGTCAAGTGGACAAGTACTCGACTAACAGAAGAATGGTCGAAGATGCAACGCATTAAGAGGCTCAGGTTCTGGCCATCCGTCGAGGGAGGACAGACGATAAGTCCCTGATCCATACTTGTGCGTGATGATAAAAGGTCCAAGCCAATTGGGGGCGAATTTGCCTCGTTTACTTCGCTCCATATTGGTCACGTGCTGATTCTCTTTGAGGACGAGGTCTCCGATGTTGAAATCTCGTTCTCGCAGATTTTTGTCGTAGGCCCGCTTTATGCGACTTTGGTAGACATGGAGATGATTAAGGGCAGCAAGACGGCGCTCGTCGAGTAACTCAAGTTGAGCTAGGTGATCTTGACGAAAGTCGTCATTGGAGAGAATGTCATGCAGGGAGATGCGGAGAGACGGGATCTGTACTTCGAAAGGTAAGACAGCCTCTGTTCTGTACACGAGAGAAAAAGGAGTAGCATCCGTAGAGGTTCGGATGCTAGTGCGGCAGGCCCACAAAGCGAAGGGAATATGAATGTGCCAATCCCTCCCTGTATCATCGACCACCTTCATGAGAATTTTGGTCAGAATTTTGTTGGAAGCCTCAGCCTGCCCATTTGCTTGTGGGTAGTAAGGCGAAGAAAAGCTGAGTTTGATGCCAAATGAGTCGCATAGTTTTTGGACAGTCTTGTTTTTGAAGGATTTGCCATTGTCGGTGATGATTTTGTGAGGGACACCGAAACGACAGATGATATGGCTGCTGATGAAATCGACAATTTTGTCGGCTTTTGTGGAGACAAGAGGAATGGCTTCCACCCACTTGGTGAAATACTCAGTGGCAGTGATGATGGACTGATGACGAAGAGATGAGTGAGGGTTGATCTCACCGATGAGATCCAAGCCCCACTGAGAGAAAGGCCAAAAATCCTGAGCGACTTGCAAAGTGTGGCTGGGGAGATGAAGCAGGTTAGAGTGTTGCTGACACTTGATGCAACGCCGGACATAGTCGCTACAGTCTTGATGAAGGGTGGGCCAATAATAACCCAGGTGAAGGATGCGCTTGGCAACCGAGTTTTCACTGAAGTGTCCGCCACAAATCCCGTCGTGGACTTGTTTTATGGCATGAGAGGGCTTCAGCAGAGGTTAGACAGCGAAGGAGGAGGCCGTCGAAGCCTCGCTTATAGAGAAGACCCCCTAGCATGGTATAGCGAGCTGTGCGCTTGATGAAAGCTCACCGCGCATTGCTAGAGAGGTTGGGAGGAGTGATAGAAAGAGATAAGTAGTCCACAAGTTGCTTATACCAGTCATCTTGTGGGCTAGAATTGATAGTGTTGATATGGTCGATGTGAGGAGAGATGTATGAAGGCAAAGGTACGCGATGCACTGTGACGAAGAGTCGAGATGACGATGATGAGGACGGGATATGCGAAGCAAGAGAAGCCATGGTGTCGGCAAACTTTGTTCGTAGAGCGTGGAACAGTCTGCAAGAGGTAATGGTCGAAAGATGCCAAAAGAGTGTCAGCACGATTTTTATACCTTTGTAAAATTTCGTTTTTACAGAGGTATGAACCGTTTGACTTGATTAACGACGAGCTGCGAGTCGCCGAAGATGTATGATAGACTTGATGTGGAGGGAAAGGGCAGTTTGAAGTCCCAAAACTAAGGCCTCGTATTCGGCCATATTATTGGTACAATCAAAGTCAAGCTTAAAAGATAGAGGC